>BAUE01078408.1:0-19677 GCA_000787875.1 Solanum virginianum | reverse complement strand
AATAATATATATATTCAGGGGAATACGCATATTTTCTGGCACTTACATACTCATCACTAGAGAGGGAGTACTGAGTAGGATTTTACAAACTTGCTTATTTTCAACCTCTTTAAATTCTTACCTAATTTCTCTTGTTTATGAATCCTTACTTTAACTACTTCAGAGACGAAACCTTGTGTGTCATCCTTTTTGCATTAAAACCTTTAGATAAATACCTACAGGAAGATATAATAGACAGAATTAGAATAGGTATAATAATAGAAAATCTAGACTTTTACGAATTCGAGACCCGAGACTTCGAAAAATAGACTGTTTTTATATATATATATATATATATATATATATATATATATATATATATAGGTGTTTGTTGATTAGTATTTGGTTAGTGTAATAGATATTATTTGTGGAATTGGTAAGCAAAAGTGGATTGAATAGTACAAGGGGCAAAGACACGGTTTCTTTTTGGCAATGTCATATTGAAGATAATTAGGGGTTTTTCTTAGAAATTTCCAGTCAAGATATAGTTATTGACTTTAAGTTTTAGTCAACATTTTTTGTTATTTTTTCAAGTATCCTCTTCATATTGGTGTTGTATATACGTTTTCTTTTTTGGTTTTTCACTTCGTGTCCAGTGCTCACCAACAAAGGTAAGGGTGAAATGATACGTACTTCTTCGTCTCAAATTAAATTCGAATTTTCTTGGATATGAAATTCTCTTTCTTAGAGAATGCTTTACCTCCTAATGGTTGACTTTTCATTTTAATTGGGTCTCGATGTAGGTATCGGATACCGAGAAAAACCAAAAAAGAAATATGTTGATTAGGTAATGAAAAGTCTTAGTATGACTAAATATACATAGATGTTGAAATTTGTGTACATGGTATTTTAAGGTCACTGTTATTTTTTATAAATTGTCACGCGTAAAAAATTGATTTCATACATGTCTAATATATGTTGAAGAAATAAAAAAATGAAATAGAAAACAGTGGAAACGTCTACGAAGACATTTCCGTACTTGAAATTTTGAAAATGATATATTTGATGCTATTTGATTTTTTTAAGCAGTTGAGTAGGACATATGATGACAATAAGAAAGTGATTTGAAGCTAAAAAGAATAATTAAATACTATTATATGATAAAGTATTTCTATTAAATCTTTCCGTCAATTTTAGAAAAGTATTTAATATGTTTTTCAAATGTTTATTGTATAGATAATTTAATTATTTAAAAAATACCATTTTCTTTTATTGTACATGTTAGTCTCAATAAATTTACTAATCTACGCAATAAGAGACTGCAAAAGAATTTTTAAAATTTAATCTAAAATTATCTAATAGGATAATTTTATCAAACATTCATGTATTCAATCGAAACGTGCCGTATTTTAAATGTTTGAATGAAATTTATTGATAAATCAAAAAAAATCATCGAACATATCTTATCTGAAAAAACTAAATGAAAACCATATGAGAGAATCGATCCTATCCTCAACGTTGTTTTTTCTTAAATTAATAATTTGAATATAAATAGTAAAATTTTGAATAGTTAATTGAACTAGAGACATCAGTATTTGCTCATCAAAAAAATCTTATTAACTTTCTACTTTTATTCATTATCTTAAACATTCTTTCTTTCGACGATTAGACATTTAATTATCTTATATTTCTTATTTCAAGCTTACGTGTCTTATCATTTTTTATTCAATAAGAAATTAATAATTAATAAGCAAGCCTTCCGTGCTTCAATATTCTTATGACTCATTGATTTGCAAGCGAACGGAAAATAGAGAAATTTTTGCATATAGCTACTCAAAAATACTTTAATTATGTTCTATAGCTATAGTTTGGATAATTATATTTTGTAACTCTAGTTATAGCAGCATTTGTATAATTCACGCAATATTTGTATACGGTTGTATAATTTGCTATACAAATTCGCAGTTTTTGTATAACATGTGTACAATTCACAATGTTTGTATATTTCACCATACAATTTGATTCACGCACAACTTTTATATAATTGTGCACACTGTTTATAGAAATCGTGTGAATTATACAAAATTCTAACTGTAATTACAGCTAGATATTTACTGCGAACCGTAATTAATTCAAACTATAGTTATGTTAGTTAATTAAATAGTATATATTTGCTTATCCGCATAATTTGTATAACACGTTTTTAGTATAACATCGATTAATGACATCAAGCTAACGACACACTGAGAACAAGCAAAAGATAGTAACCGTTAACTTATCTTTGTAATGAACATTGAAAACACACATAATATCGTATGTTGAGATGCCTAATTAAAATAAATCCTAATTCAAATATCTAAATTATGATTAAAAAGAGTGTCTACATTTCAAAATCTTGCTAAGAAGTAACCGCGTATTTCAAAGAACATAAAAACACGGCTTTTGCTTACCAATTCAACATTTTTTTTCACCTATATATATTTATCCTCAACTCACCATAGGATCATAAATCTCATTTCTATATTCTTTTTTCATCCTAATAAATACTCTATAAATTGTAAGCTATGCCGGAATCCCACTTGAACGGAGCCTATTATGGTCCGTCCATTCCTCCCCCGTCCAAATCCTACCATCGTCATGGACGGGGGAGCAGTTGCAACCCTTGCAGCTGCCTCTTCGGTTGCCTATGCAATTGCGTCTTCCAAATAATCTTCACCATCCTCATCATCCTCGGAGTCATTGCACTAGTCCTCTGGCTCGTCCTGCGTCCTAACAAGGTCAAATTCTATGTGACAGATGTCACGTTGACACAATTTGATTATTCTACAACAAACAACACCCTCTACTACGATCTAGCCCTCAACATGACTATCAGGAACCCCAATAAACGAATCGGGATATACTACGATTCGATCGAAGCGAGAGGTATGTATCATGGGAAAAAATTTGCTAGTCAAAATTTGGAGACGTTTTATCAAGGTCACAAAAATACTAGCTATTTGCATCCTGTGTTTAAAGGGCAAAATTTGGTTCTGTTGGGAGATAGAGAGAAATCAAATTACAATAATGAGAAGAATTCAGGGGTTTATGAGATTGAAATGAAACTTTATATGCGTATAAGGCTAAAGATTGGTTGGATTAAAACTCATAAAATTAAGCCCAAAATTGAATGTGATTTAAAGGTACCTTTGGAGTCCAATGGCAGGTCCAGTAATTTTGAGGAAACTAGATGTCATCTTGATTGGTAGAACATATATTTCTTGAGATTATTTATTTTTTAATCATATTCATATTTATGGAGTTCACGATTCCTGTCTTTTTTTTTTTTTTTTTTTTTTTTTTTTTTTTTTTTTTTTGATATTAGCAGAGTTTGTGATCATTGATATACATGTTATTATGTTGTTATTTGGATATGTTTGTAAATAAAATAATGAGTTCCTTTAATTTTTGCTGAGTTTATTTATATTTACGAGGTTTCTTTAGTTTGTTTAGAATCATGGAAGCAGTATCTAATTTAGATACATTATTGATCACACTAGCTCTTTGAAATACGATTCTTTACAAATTTTACATAAATATTAAAATAATTTATGCATCGAACTGTCATTTGTTCTTATAAGTTAATAGTTTAGAAGTTGATTAAAGCGTACGAGGGTAGGTGTGCTAAGAAGAATAGAAGATACTAAAGTCAATTGTTGGTTTTTAAAAAAAAGTTAAGTTGACATTTTCTTTTCATATTGAGAACATAAATTAAAGGTCAAGTTGCACGTTGGATGATGAGTGAAGGATACATTATAGAAAAATACATATTGGTCCCTTTAAAACATTTTTGTTTTATATTTTATACATTAATTTTAGCCAAATAATATTACATATTACATTGGGATAGTGAAGTTGTACACGCTAATATAAATATTTATTGGAGTTCTAAAAGAATTTTCTATCATGATGTCAATCATTCTAATAATTTTTTCAGATAAATTCAATTTTGGTATTAATCCCACTATATTCCTAGCTAGAAAATGAATAGATTCAATTAATCAAAGAAACTTTTATTTGTACCTTTTACTTAAGAAAAATCATGTTAATTTTTGTGTGTAGTCAGAGGTAGATCCAGGGGTCATTCAAATTGACTCGATAAAAATTATACTGTATATATAAAATCAATTAATGACGATGTTAAGCTAATGGCATTGTGAATATGACTAGCCAATAGCCATTTGCTAAAAATTCTGTACTGACCAGGCATGTGAAATTAACATTTAATTTCAAAGGGAAAAGGAAATTTTCAAAGGGTTAATGTTGATGTGATTTGGCTTATTAGGAAAGTGGTGGGCAATGAACAAAGAGGCAAGAAGTATGCGGAGTCGCTTTTGTTAGGGAGTATTTCGTTTTTAATGTAAGATTTTTCAGTACAAATTTATTTAGTTGGCAAAGAAAAGTATTTGAGAGTTTAATTATAAATTAGAATACAATTTAAGAGATTATAATTTAAGTGAGTAATATATTATAACTTGAAAAGGTAAAGAAATAATATTCCTATGTGCTATTTCCTTGGTCCTAATTTAAAATTTTCAAATTCAAGATTATAAATAACAAGTTTAAGATCACAAGATTTAAAGGATTATACACATCTTTAATTTTATATCGCAACATTCAAACATCTTTCTTTATTTATTAAATTTTGTATTCAATCAAACTAAGACACTTAAATTAAGACGAAGGGAGAATACGAGAGGAAAAAAAAAAACTTGACTACAAGTGAAGTCATCAATGACAATAATCTTGATAGGAAATACTAAGCACAATTTTCATTTGAAAATGTCAAACGACCTTTTTCTACTATTTAATTAATCAACTTTTGTTTAGCGATATATTACTTTACTTACGAATAAGAGGGAATAAGCACGCAGTCTCCGTTAACGTATGTGTTTTTCCATAATTAAATTAAATTCATAGGACAAATTTACATAGTAGACCAGCTTGGCTTAGTGGTTACCGCTTGATGTTCCAAACTACATACAGGTCGCTGGTTTTGAACCTCAGCTGCAATCTTTATTAATTTTTTTTTTTTTTGCATTTTTACATTAGCAACATAATTCGTCAATAAATTAAAATTTTGGGAAATTTTCATATAAAAGACTTGTTTGGCTTAGTGGTTGAGCCTAATATTTCAAGTTGAATGTCATTGGTTCGAGCCTTGCAACAACCTTTATTTTTCCTACACTAGCAACATAATTTTGCCCCTCATAAATAATTTTTCTAGCTACATCAATTGTTCGGTTATTTTAAATTAATAGGACCCATAAAAATATTTTGGTGATTTTTAAATTTAATCTTTTTAAAGTAACTACTTAGTGATTTTACAATATTATCCTAACAATTAATTTTCACAATTGAAGGGCCTATAAAAATATTTTGAATTTTTTTTAATTTAATCTATTAAAAGCAGATCCTAAATGATTTTACGATATTGCCAATGAAATTAGAATAAAAGTTATAATTTATTTTAGAGTAAAAATTTAAAGTCATTTAATCATTAAACTACAATTAATTAATATTAATAATATTTATTGACATCTAACAAAATAATTAAATAACATTTAATTATATCACTAAAAATAACTTTATGAATAAATATTGAACATGTGCATTGCACGGAATTCAATAACTAGTATTTCCATAGTTCCTATCTAACACAAAGTCAAATTCTACGTGACAAATGCCCCAATTTGATTAAACAAGTATTTTTATAGCCCATTTAAGAATAAGATTTTTTATCTTAGCCCTAATAAGTCTGTGAGATTTGAATAATGTGGATTGATCTGTTCTATGGATCGAATAAAAAATTATTAAAAGTAAATACTAAAATTAGCCAGGAAAGTCCCAACCTAAAGTCTTAAATCATGCATACACATATTAAAAATTTAAAAATCCAAATATTAAAAATATTTTTTTTGTCTAGTTGTATTCAAAATATTTATATGAAATGACTATACTTTCACATTGAAGTCATTTACAAAATCTTTATTTGAAGTCAAACTTAATAAGTATTATTAAAATTATTTTATTTATGAATTTGAAACTTGATCAATAAGCACTGAACACTATATAATATTGTCTTGTCGATATTTAGGCTAACATTTTAAAATTACAATTATCAAAATATATTGAAATGGGCTGACTCGACGCACCTCGTAGCCCACATAGTTGTAAGTTGGGCTAACTATTTTTGGCCCGTCAAAATTGGGCCAGCCCGACCGAACATGTAAAGTTTCAAAGCCTATTGGGCCTAACTCAAATAGATTATGCAGTTCATATTGATAACTCTATCTACTGAGAGTTATGAGATGGCGGTGAAGTTTTATGTGTATAAAACGCTAAAGTTTGATTGGATTAAAAGATATTATTTTTGATATATGAAATTAGACTCATATTATGAATAACCGATTACAAGAATTCACAAGGAATCGAGGATCGAAAGCTGATATAGAAAGAGAAATGTGTATTTTAAAGAAAATGTAGCTAACTAGAGAGCTATATAAATATCAAATAAACCTGATTCTCTCAATGGAAAAATTAAAAAAAATATATATATATCAAATAAAATGTACAGAAGAAAGAATTAAATTAACACAACTGTTCCTACCACCAGAATCAGTTACTGTGCTAACCACTTCTAATTACCCCTCCACTCTTTTTTACTAGTCATAATTTTAAAAAATTATTAAATATTTATAAATAATTAACTTATAAGTTCATTGTAAAAATCAATAAAATACTAAATCCTGAGTTTTAAATATTTTTCTTATTGCAAACTCGGAGAAACAACAATGGGACCATGCATGTGTAAGTTCAGGGTGGTCAATTAGACACCTTTTGTCGAAATATTATAATATGTATATAGAAAATTATACAAAATATATAAATTAAAAATTATTTTTCATACATACATATTAAATTTTGAATTCATTTGATACAATTTCTGACTTTTGTGTAACATGCATCCTTTTTATAATGAATACAAAAATAGAGTTTTCTAGGATAACGTTGATGTGTTGTGGCATATTTGAGGAAGTGGAGCAAAAATAGACTACCCAACAAGAGTTGTCGCAAAATATACAGTTCACCAAAATGATATGAAATAAAGTTCTAATTGAGATTCTAATTTAGTCACAAGTTCCACACACAGTAGTATGTGTAATAATTGTGGAATTGAAACTGAACTTATCTCTATCTTTCAAAGTTGAAGAAAAAAATTAGGAGTTTCAATAGTTTTATCTATTCGATACCGCTTGTATAGTCTATGCATGCTCTAAGTCCCTTATTGCTATGGGAGAGGAGTGGGAGACAACCCTATGCACAAGCAACAACTACATCGATTCTACAAAGTTATAATTGAATTTTTGAATTGTCTCGTCTTGATATTACACATTGGTGGAAAGAAGGAAACACACTCATCGAAGTGCTACTTAAAATACAACTATGAGATTTTAATATCCTACACGTCTAATGCTAGTCACTAGAGTGTGAATAATATAATATAAGGGTCCAAGTCTATTCAACAGATAAAATCAAGAATCAAGATGAGTTTGATTTTGATGTCATGATTTTAGAAAAATGAACCTTAGGTCAAACTTAGTCTCGAGAACTTACTCACGCGTGAGGTCATGAAAATTATGTTGGGTTAAGAAAAAGTGTGAATTGGGAAATGTAAGGAAATAAGTAGGGAACCAAGTAAAGGGGAAATGAAGAGTCATTTCTCCCTTGTTGATAGAATAGAGGAAACGTTTTATGCTTATATTAGAAAACACTTCCTTTAGCTTTTAAAGCGTCAAGTAGAGAGGACCCCCTCTCTGTGCCGTTGTCATGGTTACTCGCTCGGCTTCGGTTGATAAATTTATTTAATCAATATCATTAGATTTCCTTTTTAGTTGAGACTATTTCGAACAAGTGAGTTCGCATCCATCAATAGAGAGATTTTCTGCATTTTTCAGATATCAAATTTTCTCCTCTACATTTTCTTACACACAAAATTGAATCTTTATATAAATTTTTTGATTATTTTTTTTTTGCGTTCGATGGTTTGAGGTACCACTATTTTTGTGATCGTTTATTTACTTTTATCCTAGGAGGAAATAATCTATAACCTCGGATATAAATTCTATGGTTATTTCTGACTTAGTTTTTTTAGACTAAATTTCTTAAAAACACAATAAATTTTGTGGACTCAAATATTTTCATTTTCATATTTCTGGTAGTGTCTTGAATACAAGAATCTGCAAATTACCCAAAATCCTAAGAGTTTGACCAAAGACCCATCCTTAGTGTTGACTAAAAACTAAGTCAATGATGTTTATACACACAATTTCTAAGAAGCTACAAATACAAAAACTACCGCGTCTTTCAAATTAAAACACGGTATTTTCTTCTATTCAATCATAGACAAAAAACATTATTTTACACCAACAACATATCTATATATATATATATATATATATATATATATATATACACACAACCTACCAAAGTACACACACATATAATTCATCTTCATCCACAAAATTCAACTTGTTTTTTATTAAGACATGCCAGAACCTAACTTGAATGGAGCCTATTATGGCCCCTCAATTCCACCACCACCAACCAAAACCTACCACCGTAGCCGCGGCGGCAGCTCTTGCAACCCATGTAGCTGTCTCCTCAACTGTCTCTGCACTTGCATCTGCCAAATAATCTTCACCATCCTCATCATCCTCGGAGTCATTGCATTAGTTCTCTGGCTCATTCTACGTCCCAACAAGGTCAAATTCTACGTCACAGATGTCACGTTGACACAATTTGATTATTCAACAACAAATAACACCTTCTACTACGATCTAGCCCTCAACATGACCATCAGAAATCCCAACAAACGCGTTGGGATTTACTACGATTCGATCGAAGCTAGAGCTATGTATCATGGGGAAAGATTTGCTAGCCAGAATTTGGAGACGTTTTATCAAGGTCATAAAAATACTAGCTATTTGCATCCTGTGTTTAGAGGACAAAATTTGGTTCGATTGGGAGATAGAGAGAAATCAAATTACAATAATGAGAAGAATTCAGGGGTTTATGAGATTGAAGTGAAGCTTGATATGCGTATAAGGCTAAAGATTGGTTGGATTAAAACACACAAAATTAAGCCTAAAATTGAGTGTGATTTGAAGGTTCCTTTGGAGCCCAATGGTAGATCTACTAATTTTGAGGAAACTAGATGTCATCTTGATTGGTAGAACATATATTTCTTCAGATTATTATTTTATTTTATTTTATCTCTTTTGTTTTTCTTATATGATTTATGGACATATGCATTATTGTTATTTCGTTATTGTTGTGAATAAATAAGTTCTTTTCATTCTACTTGTTATATTCTATATCTAGTATTTTTTTGCTTTTGAGGTTGAAATATTTGACCCAAGAGTCTTTCACGAGACAGTGATAAAATCTGTATATAGTATATGAAAATAATCTCTCTATTTCTATGAAATGAGGATAAGATCGAATTTTAATTTATTTATTTTTATTTCGGTCATGAATATCTTATTTTAGGTGAGCTAAAATTCCTTTTCGAACAGACAAATCTGGTTGTTCAAGAGATAAGTTTGAAAAGAAATTATCCAATAAGAACACTAGTTGCATCTAAACTCCCTCGCTTTTGAAAAAACCACACTTGCACCCCTTATGTTACATTTTTCTCCTTTCCAGTTCACCAACTATTATTTCATGATAAGAATTCAAGTTATTACGTACTCTTAATGTCAATTTTTTTATCTGTTAAAAAAAAAAAGCCATTTTAGTATAGAGATCAATGACGTTACGTTAATGGATAGTCCATAAGGTTCTAATCAATAAGTAATAAATAATATTTGACTATTGACGGATGAGATATAAATCATTTCTTAGATGATTAAAATTACCTCAACTTGTAGCACTTTTATTTTCGTCCTATTTTATGTAGTATATTTTGACTTGGCATGATATTTAAGAAAAAATGAAAGACTTTTGAAACTTATGACCTAAAATTATTCTTAGATATTTGCATGACTGAGAATCATTTCATTGAGGATAAAAAGGGGATTAAAGTTAAATTTTTTATGATTAGAGTAAGATGACATTTTTTTTGAGACAGACTAAAAAGAAAAGAATGTCATATAAAATAGTACAGGGGATAATAAAACGTATAGTTAACTTGTGAGCTAATGGAGAACCTATTGGCCATTGTTTTGTGTTATAATCATCAAGGTGAAAATTCAGATACGAAAATTCTCTAGATATTATAATTATTGATTTCAGCGTTCTAAATTAAAATTTCACGTGGCAAAGATACATTGAAACAACTTAAACTAATATTTAACGTATTGAATTTTTCTTCAAGCCCCATGTGATGGAGACTTATGAAAACGACTAATCAATAGTCATTTTCACCTAAAAAAACATTGTCTAGCATGTGATTTACCAGCTAATCAACTCTGATTTATCTCATTAATTCCATTTATTGTTAGTTCATTAAGAGGTCGTTTAATAGCTAATTATAATTATACAAATATTAATAATATAGAGATTAGATATGAGTGTATTTATATATTATTTTTTACATGTATTAGTTATTTCACCTTACATAGATCCTCTCATAACTTATACATATATTAGTAACATAGTAATGTTATTTTTGTATATGAATAATTTATCTCTTAATCGGCTACCATTCAAATTATAGATTAGACAACAACGGACAACAACATAATCTTTCAAACATTTCAGTAAAATAATATAGTACTATATAATACAACACAACACAATATGATAGATTACGAAACAATAACAACCATTCAAAGTGTTAGGTATATACATCGGTACGTTTGGTATAACATTATTATTTCAATGTGCCTTGTCTTGACTTGGACTTTTCAGAAGTGCGAACCCACTAAAAAGGGTATTATTTGATATATAATGTATTATTTATGTAAATACTTTTTAAAATTTAGTCACTTTTGATTAAGTTGGACTCTATCAAAACCTAACTTTATCCACAAAGTCGAAAGTTCAAATTCAAACCTAAGATCTGAAGTTAGTATTTGACAAAGTCGAAATTTGGATTGATTATTAATTTTTCAAGCTTTAGGCTCGAATTTTCATAAATATTTTTGAAGTATCTAAATTTTACAAAATTAAAACTTCTGGCTATTCTTTAAATTTTAATCCTGAAAACGGATATTTGTATACTTTGCTACCAAAATTACTTGATGGTTGGGCTGAGGCTGAGCAAGTGTACTTTGGGGATGTTTTGGTCTCAATACAAAGCCCATTAGCGGTGCAATCTGTATTTTGGAAAACTTACCTAATTAACGAACATTCCTATTATAAAATATTAATTCACTTTATAGTTTGAAATAATTGCATATTATCGAACTAATTAAAAATTTCATATCGCATTTCAAGTACGATACTCCACTCTTTTAGATTTCAGTCAGATAATTTATCCAAAGATACTAGATACATGTATTATTGATACCAGATACATTTTAAAAGACAGATAAATAGGGAGAGAGACGAACCAGAGAGTTACTATACCCCAGATACATGCAAATCATGTTTGAATATAGTATATTAGGAGCAAATTACACCTAATTTAATTTGCATGTGTCCGAGATACATGTATATGAGTGGGCCAGATAGATACATGTATCTAGCAAAGTAAATATGATACAAAAGATAATTTTTTAAAACTAAAGTGAAGGCACCTAATTAGGCCCTAAATTGATGGAACTTGTTTTGTTTGCTGTCTTTAATTTATGTTCCTTACATAAAAAAATTCATTATATAGAATTTAAATATAAGCCCTGACTCCACTAGCTTTTAAATCTACTTTTTTTTTTTAAAAAAAAAAATGTTGATAGTATATATGTGAAGAGGAATATTACAAATTTTCTTCATTAAAAAGTTATTGAGCAATGTAGATATAATGAAGGGAATTTTGAAAAGGTTCCTAAACGTTAAAAAGGTGAGAACTTCCTAAAATAAAAAAAAAATGAAGCAAAAATTATATATTTTCTTAAAAAAGATTTGCCTGTATAATGATGATGTCTTATATTCCATCAAGGCTTCACAAAGAAGTTTCTATAGCATAATAATTCATCTTTTATTTAAGGAATGTTTTCAAGAAAATAAAAAATTGTTGATGTGTTTGACATATAAGTATTGTTAAACATTTTCTTAATTAAAAATATTTAAAATATCCTTCAAGCTGTTAACATTATAAAAAATGATTACTAAAAAATTATTTTGTTTCAATCCAAAAATATTTTCACTTTCCATTGCAAACCATAATATAGCTTCCACTAATTTTTACAAAAGGCATATTAAGAGGATCAAAATTGTCCCTAGACAACGACGATGACAATAACATATCCAATGAAATATTATAAGTTAAGTCTGAGAGAGTAAAATATAGACAGACCTTATCAATATTTCATAAAGATAGAAAAACTGTTTTCGGAAGACCTTCGTCTCAAAAATACTAAATCCCAAAAAGTAGAAGAATTTACAACTAGATCAATAAAAAATTAAAAAAAAACATAGAAATATAATTCTAGAAAGTTTTGCTCCATGAATTGCTAGTAGAATATTGTTTTTCTTTTAATTTTAAATATTCTAAAATTATTTAACTCATGAGAATATATATACTACATGTGAATCAAATATATTCCCATATTCTTACAAGAGGGAATATATTCTCTCAACGAGGAACTTGAGATTCACTATAAACTGGATAATTACCTAACTCAAAAACTAAATAAATTACACAATAGTTTTTTTTCAAATATTCGATCATAGATTCTCTGTAAATTATAAATTCTCACGTTTTGCAAAATTTTATTTCAAAAAATTGTTTGGACAAAGAATTATCACAATTTTCTCGTACAAATAAAGTTACAAAAAATAAAAACTCTATAATAGTATTTCATAACTCTCCAAATTACTCTGAAAAAAATTCAGAAACAATTCCAATTTATATTGAGATTCAAACACAACTCCAATAATACCATTTTCAACTTGAAAACAGATTGTTCTATTTTTTTTAATCAAAATTCACAACTTTTACGTCCAAACACCCACTAAACAAATGAAAATAATTCTGCCTACTAGTGCTTTTCATGTGTCCCAATTTCATTGGGCTAAAAAGCATATGGTGTCTGATATCTCATGTGCTTAAATATAGTATTGTATATGTTCTTTGATAAATATTATCATTATGATATAATTCTTTTAATTATTATTATTATTATAAGATGATGAAAAGTTGAAAAAAGGTGATGCACTTAAAAGGTACGAAAAAGGTGCACAATAAATAAAAGTAGTGTGTCATGAAATAAAAAAAGTTTTAAAAGCTAACAACTTTTTTGGTGTTAAAAGGGCTGTCCACTTTCTGCAATATTAATATATACTTTTTATTATAAAGAATATTTCAGCCATTAATGCATATTTAAGTTCATGCATGGTGGAGGATCTCACTTTGCTTCTCTACTTTTGATGGATAATCTAAGATTCCATAAGAAAAATATGTACTCTAATTAGTTAACTATAAAATTTTCCCCATAATTTTTAGCTAATTCATTGTTGAAAAACTCTATAATTAATATAATTTTTGTTATAATGTGTAATAACCCATCTCGCTAGTGATATTGTCCGCTTTGTGTCTAAGATCGCACGACTTTAAAATGCGTCATTAAAAAGTAAGACTTGTTTACTTATATACCTAACATCTCTCTTTTGTTTTGCCGATACGAGACTTCTTATCTAAAGATGCGTTGTTAAATACACCCGCTCTATGGACTCAGGTTTGCCCCATCGTATGAGATTCACTTAGACTTCGCACTAAGGTTTGTCCGCCTCACCGGGATTCGCATAAACTCAGTTGAACTCCAGTGTCAGCCTTGTCATGTGGATGAGTTGTATGTAACAACTCATCTTAAGATGAGAAGTCCTATATCAGCAAAACACATGAGAGATGTTGGGTATATAAGTAAATAAACTTTACCTACTAGTGACACATTTTAAAGTCGTGCGGGTCTAGGTCCAAAGCGGACAATATCACTACGGGTTGGACTGTTACATAATGTATCACTAATTCATACCTAAATGAAATTAGCAAAAAATATACATATAAATTTATTGTTTCGCCATAAAATATATATAAAATATATAAATTGATGAAAACGGATAAAAAAATGAATAATAGATTTTAGATAGAAAGAACTTCCGAAGAAGAGATACATATGTATGTATTTTTGTTTCAATGTTTATGTTAACTTTGAAAAGTAAGCTACGGGAGGGGGAGAAAATAAATTAGAGATTATGTAGAACAAAAACATATCTTCTAAAAGCTAGTAAAAAATATCTTGAACAATAATAAATTAAAAATAATATCAAAAGAAAAGGTATATTATAACATAATCAATTGATCTACATTCATTTGGAAGGTGATGAACAAATAACCAACCTTATAAAAAAAAGACAATAAAATAATTATGAATATTGTATTAAAGATACAAAGGAAAAAATTCAACTTATAAAAGTTGAAAATCTTTTTAAACTTTCCTTCAACAAAGGATTAATGTTCCTTTTAAGAAAAGTCAAAATGATTTATAACCTCTTTTTATTGAAAAGACCTCTATTGAATAAAAAAAGTAACATGAAAAAGTATGAAATATAATGTTCGTTTACATCATGGAGATTATATTGCCCATCATTCAAAAATAAAAAATAAAAAAAATCACTCTTCATCAAAATAATAGGACCATTATGTTTATTAATAAATCTAAGTTAAAGGTCTACGAGACTAATCACTCAAGTCAGCTATATCTAAGAATTGATGAAAGAACCCCAACAAAAAAAAAATCCACTCTCCATTGGAACAATAAGATCATTATACTCGTTACTAAATCTATACTAAGGCCGGTGAAACTAATCAGTCAAGTCAACTATACCTAAGAATCAATGAAAGAACCTCAAAAAAGAAAAAATCCACTCTTCATCGAAAAAATAAGGTCGTTATGCTCATTACTAAATCTAAGTTAAGGCCGTGAGAATAATCAGTCAAGTTAGTCATACCTAAGAATCTATTAGAGAACCCAACAAAAATTTAAAAAATTCACTCTCCATTGGTACAATAGAGCCGTGATGCTCATTACTAAATCTAAGCTAAGGCCTGTGAGACTAATCAATCAAATCAATTATACTTAAGAATCGATGAAAGAATCCCAACAAGATTAACTTTGAGTTACGATTTAGTCATCCTTCGTCCAGAGGGAATAGGTGGTGTTGCCATTGGCCTGGCAATTGCAAATTTTAATGTTTTGTTGTAAAGTATGACTAAATTAGAAAAAAGTTTCACAGCATAATTTGCAATTTCCTCTGTCTCATATTTAACAAAAGCAAAACCTTTAAGCTTATCTGTTTCCTTGTCACGAGGAACGTATAAGTCGATAACAAATCCTGCTTGAATTAAAATATCATATAGTACGCGATCGCTTACTCTTTCGTCTAAATTCCCCACATAAACACTGCAATTAGTCATATTTGGGATCAAGTAATTTGAAAATTGGATAAAATTACGCTGATAAAAGTAATTTATTCAAAATATTGTCGATCTCTATTTATAATTGTGTGGGTAATTTTCTTTGACTAGAAATTGGAAACATTATAACCCTAAAATTAGCAAATACTAATCCTAAACAATTTTGGTTTCACTATGCTAACGTTTTAGGATTTAATTTAATCGACTTAAAAATGGTTTAGTAATTTGCTGCTATACTTAATTATTCTAGGTACATTATGATTTTAATTTTATTTATAAAATTCTCAATTTTCTAAAAAAGTAAATAAACAATGCCCTATCAACAAAGAGGAAAAAAGACCAAAATCCTTTTTCTCTTTTTTGCGTTGCCTAATGAAAACGGGGGAAGGTAAAAAGTATGTTTAATATTCGTAACTTGTGTTTTATATATGTCAATTATTAAATAAATATTTGAATTAACGTAAATATAAAAATTATTTTAAAGGGAAGATTTGTCCTAAGTCCAAAACCTCTTCAATCCCTGACGTGAGAGCGTCCCCCACCCTCCATTCTGCCAGTGGGCGAAGTCAAGATTTTCGTTAAAGTGGTTCAACATTTTAAGAAGTAGACACACGAACTAAGCAAAAGGGTTACATCTATACATAAAAAAGTTGATTTTATCAGATATAAATAGTTTAATTTTTTGTCGAAGAAGATTGAACTCCCTGGCTCCAATGTGGCTCTGCCACTGCGTCCTGCCATGGCCGACTATCGAGTCTTAAGACGTGCATGCCGAACATTGTTCGTTTTTTGTGAGGCATGCACAATCCTACATTAGAATACTTGACTTTGATACCATATTAAAAGAATCTTAAATACAAGTTATTATACGCAGTTTGTTTTAATTTTTGAAGAAATAAAAAATACACTATTGTTATTTTCTTACCTTATTTTAATTAATTAATTAATTTAAAAAGTGAAGTGATAATTTAGACTCTCTAATCCCTTTTCAAAAGCCGGGTATTATCCGACAAATTCCATTCTCATAGTGATAGATTTAATTTAAAGTAATAAAGATTATGCTTTTGGAGCAATAAAACTTATTTTAAATTAAAGTTCAAAAAGAGAAAAATAACAAGAAAATAAAAGAAAAAGAAAAACAGCACATTCTAAAGTTAAGAGATTCTTCTTTAGAAAATTTTACTACCTTTTTTGTTTCGAAACTTTCATTTTAAATTAAATTAATCAATTTGAATTATTTTAAATTATATTTTTGGGGGGGAATAACACGTTGCTAATATTCTACTACTAACTTTTTACATTATGTTTTTTAGAGATAAGAATGTTGGATTTACCAAGATCAAAGTAATTAAGTAAAATTAATTAGAGTGATTCTTTTTTTCCCAAAACGAATAATAAAGCATGAAAAGTAGTGCTAATTCTTTTGAGATTTATTGGATTTTCCTTTTCTAACAAATTAAAGTGGAAAAAAAATTAATCCTTTATTTGCCAAATTGATATCATCATATTTTATGTAGCATAACATAAATTTTATTTTTTAAGTTAAAATTACGTACTTATATTCTTCAAATTGTGTAATTCCTCATATGGCACTGAGTTAATTCCTCAAATGGCCATTGAATTAATAATTTTTCCTATAAAAAGTTACTTTATTAAATTATTTTTATGACAATAATGTCACTCAAATTGCAAATAATCTCCCAGAAGATAACTATAACCACCAGATATAAAACAATGTTATTTGATCATATCAAATCGGCTTTTTTTTTTTTGAATATCCGGTAAAAATATCGTCCACTTTTAATAGGTCATGAATTAAGTTAGAACCATTCTCAACGAGTTTATAAGAAGTGTTTGCCAAATCTTTGGTAAAGATTCAAAAATTTTAATAATTTATGTGAATGTTAATAATTCCACATTGGCATATTTGGCTTTCAGAAGAATCTGCGCACCTTCGATTGTACTAGTAGATTGAATAATTTTTTATTTGAATATCAACAAAATACACGTATTCTTGATTAATAAAAATACAATTATAGTCAAATTCGAAATTCACCATCACTTTCCGCAAAATCGCTGAAAAGCCAAACATCCTTATTCACATTTCTCTCTTCTTAATTTCCCAAAAAAAGTTTTCCTTAATCCCTAAGCCAATGATAAAAGAAAATGATTATGACTACTAACATCTTAGAATCTTAAAAAAAAAAAAACATAATTATAGTCTCTTGGCTTTCTAATTTATGCTTCCATATATATAAGCAAATTAAAAAAAAAAAGGTAGTAAAAGAATAAAGAAAAAAAAAAGAGAAAAAAGGCAAAGGTGAAAACAACAATACTTTTACTTTTGATCTGTAAAAAAAACAAAATTTCATAAGGAAAGTATTTGAACAAAATTTGTATTTCAATATAAAGAAGGAAAACCTTATACTACCCTTTTTCTTTTATCCCCCAAAGTTTAGAAAAGGAGAAAAAAATTGAGAAAAAATGTCGGTGACACAATAAAATTAAATTTCTCTTTTTTGCTTTTTCATGAATTTTTACTATCCTCAGATGCCAATGATTATCACAGAGACAAAGAGCATCTCACACAGCTCAATACATTTAAGAAGAAAAGAAATAAAAATTAAAAGGAATCTTAAACAGTTTTAAAAGTGTTAGAACTTAAAACCAAGAAGTTAATTTTTTTTTTTTTACTTCTCTCTTTCGAATTCGAACGGTGAAAAATAAAAAAATTATTATTTAAAAGTATATTTCGAGCTCTATGCAGCTTGAATCTAGAGAATAAATTTACAAACACAAGTTTTAGTCCCCATATATAGAAAATAATCATTGACGTGGAATTTGATCAATAAATTTAAAATTTCATTATAGTGGTATTTTTGTAAAAAATAATTAGTTGGATCAAGTAGAATTTCAAATACTGAAATTTCATTCAAACTTCATAACAATGACTATTTTTCAATTAAAAGGGTTAAGAAACGTAGAAATTTTGGGAATCCCACAGTGAAGGGAGCTAATTACACTCTATTCCTATTCTTTTTCAATTTACAAAAATCTCTTAAATTTGGTAGAATTTGGATACATTACAAAACATCCAAATACATCATTTTTTTGGTTTCAAATACATCTCTCAATGTTCCAATACATTGCGTCTCGATTTTGGATACATTACTTCACGTCTTGATACATCGTGGATGTCCTGATACACCGCTGAAGTGATGTATCCGAGGATATGGGAGAGTAGGGACTTTTGTAATTTTTTAAAGTAGTGAATTTTTTTTTAAAGAATATGGTAAAATAAGTTATTTTATTTAGATAATATTTTCTTAAGAGAAATGGTTAATCTAGGTGGTATATCTATTGATCTAGATTAATTGGGCCAGTATATTTTGATTACCAGAATTCAAAAATTATGATAATGATTATTTTTCAATTATTAGGGCTAGATTATCACTATTTGTAAATTTTATCCAAATATTAGAGGCTGATAGAAAAAAAAAAAAAGAACAACTATGGTCAGTCAGCTTATTATTGAAATTCAATTTGGAAATAGACTCTCGATCTATCTCTATGAGATAGTGATAAGATCTGCATATATTTTATCCTCTCCAGATTTCACTTATGAAATTTTAGTGAGTGTATTATTATTGTTGTTAATTGGTACAATAAAAGGTGAAACATGACAGTCTTTCAATTGATACAATAAAAAGTGAAACATGATACTTCACCATGATAATGTCATAATGCCATTGTTGGAGTACATCATCAAACACTAATTGTTCCCAAAGTAAATAGGGTTATGATTCAAGTCTCATTGTTGTCTTTGTAAAAAGACACTACCTAGTTAGAAGCATAACATTTTTATTACTTTTTTTGTGCTTTGTGATATGCTTGAATCATTTAGGGCAAGAATAGTAATGGAGAGGGTCCACTTTCATAAGTTCACTAAACATTTCTAGATAAAAAAAAAGGAGATGATGATACATTATTGTTTGTATGTATCTTCAAATCATTCAATAATTATGATATCTGTTATGAAAATTGTGATTCATATTTGTGGATGTTCCACCATGTAAAGA
>BAUE01078413.1:0-19674 GCA_000787875.1 Solanum virginianum | reverse complement strand
TCTACATTCAACATGCCTTTAAGAAAGTAAACAGTAATAACAAGCCAAAAGAAAATGTATATGGCTAGGCCGTTGGGGCCACGGTGTCTAAAGTACGAGACATAACGACACTTTAATTTACATAGTCTACAAAGCTTCTAGATAAGGAAAAGTATCTGATAAGGGTCGGGACAGGCTCCTCCTCGACTAACTATGCAATACAAAAATATAAACTCTAGACACACAAAGCTCCGAAGCAACCTCGAGCTTGGTAACAACAGATGGATATCTTATGCTCCTACTGGGAAGCGCTACTAGCACCTCCACTTGCAGCATGAAATGCAGGTCCCCCATAAGGGATGTCAGTACGAGATAATGTACTGAATATGTAAAGCAGGAAATATTGTATATAAAGTAACAACTCAAATGAAACTACACATTGGTGTAGGATAAGAGACCACCTTTAGTTATACTGTGGGATCATGTACTTCATGTTCTTTTTATTACTTTACCTTTACTGTATATTGGTGTAGGATAAGAGACCACCTTCAGTTATACTGTGGGATCATGTACTTCATGTTCTTTTTATTACTTTACCTTTACTGTATAATCTTTACACGACATGTAATACAAATGACCAACTGATCAGTGGTAAATCTATATCAGGATCGGCCCTGGCTAGGCTCTTTCTTTCACCCCTTGGGCTACCCCCTGTGATAGGATCGACCCTAGTTAGGTGATTCTTCCACCCCCGGGTTACCACCCATTAATAAGCAATATACTTTATCTTTCAATTACTTTTGAAATGATTCTTTTGGTGGTCATAATATTGGAGCTGTAGGTCTATAGATGTAGCATGTGACATGTAAATAATCATATAAGGCAATACGACAATGAAAAGAGTACATTACACAACTAATGAAATGAGTATGAGATGAAACAACTTGTGAACTTTATTTAGCAACAAGAACCCATGTAACTTGGTATCCAAGTATGTATGCAGATTTGAAGGTGACTATGTATGGGAGCATATGAACATGTAAAAGAGTTGAGACATGGTTGATAGTTATGTCGGAGTTGGTAAGTGCCTTTATGTGCCAAGGAAGAATCTAGATTTCTTGCCAAGTAATTCAAAATCGAGTAGCCTTACATACCTTGATATATGACCTCGTTATTACTTCGGAGTAACCTCCTTTTCCCTCAAATATATATCTATAATAGATAGGCAATAACACTAGTATTAGCAGCTAAGAAACACTTCTTGGCAGTCCAATCTAATGTAAAAATAAACTTTGGGCAGCAACCTGTAAGTATCGACCTAACGACGTTATTTCATCCCTTCCACCCCCAAGCATATGTGTCTATTACCCATTCCATATACATGGTGTATACAACCTAGTTTAGGTTCGTAATATGTTAGAAAAAATCAATAATTCACAGCACATACCAACTTCACATGACATGCAGTCAGGTAGCACAACCTTACGCCATTTCCCTATATCTCGACGTCAACAATTCAAAACTATTCGAACTTTAACCAAATTGTCCTCAATATATCTATACATTAAAATAGCCTTAAAAAAGTCCTAGAATAGTACCAAAGCATTTATGAAGAACGTGACGCAATAGCCTTCCATCCATCAACCCCCAAGTCCCAATCAAAATCACACTTAAGATTACACAATAAAACTCGTTGTTAAGTGAAATAAAATCAAGGAAAAAATATTATATTAATATCTATAAATTAAACCATGTTAGGAACATTAACGTCTCTTCATAATCCAGCCTACAAACCATAGAGAAGTAACAAAAAAAGGCAAGTGTGCAGCAACTTTCTAAGCACATGATGTCCGACCTTTGTTCACAAGCATAACTAGCGTATACTTCTTGTTTGTCATGGGAATTGTATAAAAAATACATGGATATTTCCACTTACCTTAGCCTTCAAGATTCGGATTTTCTTCAAGAACCCTAGAGGGTTTTATTGGCTACCTTGTGAAGTGAAGTAAAGAGAAAAAAAGTCTTTAGGAAAGCTAAAAATTGTTCCAAAGTGAAATGACTTAAGGGACTGTTTTTAAGCCCTTCTAGAGGGAGTCTTTTGGCCGACTCTCTCGTGAGCTTTTGAACACATATTAATAAGCTGGTGATACAATAGCTTGGGCCTCTCACTTGGGCTTAAATTGGTCTCAAAGTTGATAGGCCTTGGCTGCCCATTTTTCTAATTCCTCTTCACTTAGTTTGGGCCCAATTAGTCAAGTGAGTTGTGATGTACTTGGGCCCTTTTATTATTCATCTTGGGCTATAAGTATTGTCCATTTACGATGGTAAAACATAAGCTAAAGCTACACTCTTAATACAGACTTTATTCATTATCGGATTGATTTGGAACAAGGGATTCACTCACTTATTTAGTGGGTCATTTAGGCTAAAAGTGGTTTCTCTCAAAGAATAAGGGCCTAAGATCGATTGGGGAAGATTTGGCATCGGGTCTCATCTCCGTTTAGCTAGCATATTTAAGCTAAGAATGTAGGTGGCTCACCTGCTAGCTTCCTAAGTCCTACAAGAACCTCATTTATTTTACCTTGTTTAAGGTTGTGGAGCATGTAGATGACTCACCTGCTAGCTTCCTAAGTCCTACAAGCACCTCACTTCTTTTACCTCGTTTAAGGTTGTGGTCTCCTCAATTTGACTTAAAACTTATTTACACTCGACCCTCTTCAGCGTTAGACATACATGTCACCCTCTAATTTGAGATTCAAGCATTTTAAAAATTGACGCTAATTTGAAAAGTCATATAATATTTTATTTGCATAGTACTAGTACTGTAAGATGTAGGGTGTTACATCAATAACCCATGGCTCCCACAACCCTAAGTTGTGGATGCTTAGCCACTTATGGCTAAGGCAAAACACACAAGCATGCAAATAACAGACATAGTTGAGAGTTTTACCAGTACAATGAAAAGTGAAGAGACCCACTGTTGCAAACCCACAAGCTTGATAGATATCCAAAGTGTATAACATAAGATCTACAATCCCCAAAATGGGTTTTCTAAGAGAATACAATAAACTAAAAATATGAAACCCTAAGAAATTCTTGAGATAATATTAAAGTGCAAAATTTCTAATCTCCCTATCTGATCTCTCTTCTTTTCTCTCCTCCTTTTTTTAATGAAAACCTAACTTAAAGTATTTATAGTATATAAAATAAACTCTAAAAATTATGTAGAAAAGACAGTTGGCAGCTAGTACGCCTCACAGATACGACTCGTAGGGTGACTTACGAGTCGTAATCGAGGTCTCATATCAGGTTCTTGGCATCTTGGACTCCACTGGTACGAGTCATTGCTTGGGCTATGACTTGTATGTTGTCTCGTAGTCTTGGTCTTCGACTGAACTGGTACGGCTCATAGGTATGAGTCATTTCTTGAGCTATGACTCATATGTTTGTGTCATAGTCTTGGACTTCAGTTTTTGGTCGAACATTTTGGCTCTCTGATTCTTGCTACGAGTCCACCTATATGAGTCATAGTGTGTATTACGACTCGTAGGATGTCCTCGTAGGAGTGACCTTCACTTGGCAAATTTCTAATTTTTGGTCTCTATTTCTTGCTGCGACACAACCTACGACTCGTAGGTGGCTCATATGGCCTATATTTCAGCAAAATCTGCAAGTTTTCTTTAAAATCATGTCAACCTAACTTTCCTACAAGATTAACACAAAAATACATCAAAACCATAAAAAATCACTTTAAGAACTCACAAAATCCCTTGTTTTAGGCACCAAATGTGTTGTATTTTGACAGCACATCAACACCCTTAACTTAGAATTGTTGCTTGTCCTCAAGCGATGACTCAATCTACGTAGGCAAAGAGAAACACATAGCAACTATACTAATGACATATATATCAACTCCTTTGATTTAGGTACCCAACTACTATTTTCAAAATAGGGTTGCAAAGTTATTGAGCAAATAAGAATATAATGAGATACCTGGTAATCCAATAATGACAAGCTAAGGAGCATCAACCGTCCAAAATCGCTGGTATAGTCATATGCTACTCAAGTAGTGCAAATGCCCTCACTAGAAAGAAGTCCCTCATACTCACTCAAAAGCATTTAGATTTCAGGGACTGAGGAAGCATTCTTACTCTCACAATTAAAATTCAAGCATACTGATTAACACCATATGTTTGCCTCTATACTCATCTTCTAGCTTGGTGATAAAGTAGAGTTGGATCACTTTAGGACTTATAGGCTTGTAACATAGGTTCAGGGGGCTTTGGTGTGGTATTTAGGCAAATAGTGACTAAAAGCTATCCTTGAACCATGTTTACCAATACTTTTTGCTTTTATAATCTAATCCTTTGTAATCACGGTTCAGGGTGCTTTCATAAGGTATTTTGGGCAAATAGTAACTAAAGCTATCCTTGAACTATGTTTACCCACACTTTTTCCTTTCATAACCCAACCCTTTTAAATTAATCCACCCTTATTCTCCTGTTTTGAACTTTTCTCGAGTGCTTTCTTTCTCTTTTTCAGTTGTTCCTTGATTTCAAACTCATTTTTGCTACTTTTTCTCAATTCAAGGTACTTTTCTTTTCTCTTTCTTCACTTGATTCATGTTTTTTTAATTTCTTTCTTGATATCCCAACTAACTACCTTATTATTATTACTTTACCACAATAAGAGTCACCCTCAACTTAGGCTTTTAGCCTCAGGTGAAACTGCTAGAACTCTAACCACCTTATTAATTTTACTTTACCACAATAAGGGTCACCCTCAACTTTGGCTTTTGGCCTCAGGTGAAGTACACAATATATATGCCTCAAACTAGGGCCACCAACTGCAGCCACCCTCAACTTAGGCCTTTGGCCTCAATCAAGGTTCACATGTTCAAGGATAGCCAGGGCCAATATCAAGGCACCAGGACCACCAACTGCAGCCACCCTCAACTTAGGCCTTTGGCCTCAATCAATGTTCACATATTCAAGGATAGACTAGGGCCAATATCAAGGCATTTCATCAAATAAGGTTAAGTCAACAGAGTGTCAAGAAAGAATGAGTGCATGAGAAGCTCAAAAATTTGGAACAAGGGATTCACTCACTTATTTAGTGGGTCATTTAGGCTAAAAGTGGTTTCTCTCAAAGAATAAGGGCCTAAGATCCTTTCCATATCCACCACATCACCCCAACCAAACTTAGAGTAACAAGGCAAATTTTGAGTCCATACAGGATGCATGAATGCAGTAAAATAAGCTCACAACACACATGACATTTGCATCCACAATCAAGTATAGACTCACAGGTCATGCTTTCAGCCTCAGCTTACCTTCACAATATCAGAACAAACATTACCATATACTCACAAATATATAAATGCATAAATAATCACAACCTCAAAAATTTTGAAGGTACCCAATTTTTTTATCAAAAACTTAAAGAACAGTTAAAAGCTATATATATGCCAATAGACAACATTACTATGTATTTACAAATTATCTACACTCCCTAAAACATATCGGTTCAACAGAAAATTAAATATCCACAAGAAAAAAGAAGCAAGGCAAGAAAACTTTGGGATCCAAAATAGGGAAAATTATGGACTTGAGGCTACTCAGACTTCGTATTAATCCATAACTTCCACCACCCCATCAAAATATGATACTTTGTCCTCAAAGTAAAAACACAAAAATAAAAAACAAATACGATAACATAGAAATATATATAAATACATTAAAAACCAAAAACTAACATTCACAATATAAGTAAAAACAACATCCAACATAAGAATATGTAAACACAACAAAAAACCAACATAATAAAAATATTATCTAAAAAGAGAACAATATATATATATATATATATATATATATATATATATATATATATACATAAATTAAAAACCAAAAACTAACATTCATAATATAAGTAAAAACAACATCTAACATAAGAATATGTAAACACAACCAAAAACCAATATCATAAAAAGATTGTCTAAAAAGAGAACAAAGTATCTAACATGACAAAATAAGAATTGGGGCCAAAAAAAGTCAAATATCATGGTGCATCAAGCACCAATCTCTAGCTGGTCTGTGGGGTCCTAGGGCTACCTCTCCTCTGCAGCAGTACTGGAAGTACTCTCTCTAGGTGGGGTGTGTTGCGCTCACTCTCTCTGAATAACCACCAACAAAAGTGACTCATGCACCACCTCCTTAGGTATAGGCTCCTCCTCCTATCTCAGCTTCTTTAAGGTTGGCTCTGGTTCATCGCTCTGCTCAAGGGTCCTCTTCTCACGAGTGTCCGGATGGTTGGTGAGCCAATCAAATGCCTCATCACTTACCGATGCTACCTCTGGGGCTGGAATAGGGGCTGCCAACATCTGTAATAAGTTAGCCTTGAAATTGGCCAACTCCTCAGTAACCGCTCTAGCGTCAATAGGCCTAGCTCCCTCAAGCCTCTTGTGGACTCTAGTCTCAAATGCATTGACCCATGCATCCACTTCTCAGACTCTCTCATCAACTAAATCTATGGAAAATGCCTTCATCTTCTCCTTAGAGTCCCGAACAATCTGATCAATCAGTGGCCAAACCAGTGCTGACAACTCATGTAGCTTGCCCTCTGCTACAGCCATCTTATGTAATAAAGCCTGAAATGCAACAGCAGAGAAAAGAGGGTCAACTTGTAAAGTAGATGTTGCTAGTGCTGGAATGCTGAAGGATAGTGTAGACTCGATCTCAACCACTGGTGTAGGCTCTGCAACAATTGAATTAGTGTCGGTAGTAGCTAGATACGAACCTGGGATCTGAGGCTCTATCGAGAATGGCTTTGGGTTAGCTGGAGGAGCTGCTCATGGTAAGCCCACCAGATTCTCATTAGCCTTTATCAGGCTGGGATCTATAGTGCGTGTGGCCTCTATATGAGGGTCCCAGTGAGGATCGATAGGAATACTTTCTGTACTGGATAGTCAATGGATCAGAATTGGAAACGACAGTAAGGTGTTCATCTAAGCTGCAGCCTCATGAATCTTCTCTGAAATGATTTGGGCCCAATCTATAGCATAGCTTGCTAGAATGTTGGACAACAGTATGGCTCTCTTGAGGGTGATCACATTATCTATGAAGGTTGGACTAATACGCCAACAGATGATGGACCACCAAAACTTGGCCCGGAATGAGAGGTGTGCTTTAACTATAGGATAGGCGTTGTTTGTGACCTACACCAGCTTGACACCCTTCTCACAGATTTGATTAGTTATCTACCGTAGCAACTCTGTCCTGGCCCCAATGACCTTCCCAGTCATCGCTCTCCTCATTTTATCAATACGGCTATCAACTTTCAACTTGTCATCATAATCCATGCTCATCCAACCCAACATCCAATTCAGGTACTCTATCTTAGCCTGAGGAATTCAACCATAACTCCTCATGAAATTAGCGGACCGACTTGCCTTGCCCCTTAGGCTCTAACCCTTGGTTGTATATTTCTTTCATCCTTGGGACACACCATCTACGGTCAGCTGGGGGTTGGGGCTGGACTTCCTCCTGCTGGGTCTGGGAAGTGCTCTTGGACTCTGACTCAGAGCCGAAATGTAAGAGAGTCATCTATGGCAAGCTGTTATCTGACCCGTCCCCGTCACCCTATTGTTCCTCCTCATCAGACTAGGAGGAACTGCTAACTTCCATGGGTGTCTGTGCTGCAAGTGCCCGGGTCTAGGGTCTATTGGCTTCTGAGTCTACCCTGACTTTGTAGACTTCCACAAAGCCCTCTGAATGCTCGGTCTCGGAGGATTCATCCATCAACCTTCGTTGGAGAGTTTGAATTGCACGTTTATCTTTAAGGGGAATTTTATTTGCAAACAAACCACAAAGCAACATGTAATTTCAAGATGTTTGATCCATTAAAACACAAAACAAAGAACAAGAAATAAAAACAAATCAAAAGTAAATTTTTACTGATGCAACTGCACTCATAATCAAGTTCAGAAATATTTTTCAGAGTTCAGGTAAGCTTACGAGACCCTCATTATGAGTCATAGCAGGCACTATGAGTCATATGTGAGTCTCATATGAGAAACTTGAAGGAACCACATATGACTGATGCATGCTACAAGGGACCACTACGACTCGTATAGGGACTTATGTGTCATAGGAGTGCCTCGTAGCTGACTGCAGAAGGCATCTGTAGTGCCTAACATTTTCCCACGCAAAGGACAAAACAAACACACACAATCCAACATCCTTAGCACACAATAATAATATCAAATACTTGGCACATAAGCAATCACTTCAATAGCATTAGAAATTCAAAACGACCATATTCCCAAAGAATTGGAAGCAGTTCACATAATGTCAAGCACACTAAAAACTATACACATCCAAAACTCATTCTTGACATCTATAAATATTCCATAGGGATGCAATTTCCATTCAAACTATTTCAATCAAATCTCATAGGTTAAGATATGTAAAACACACTCCTACTTCTTAGATTCCAATTTCAACAATAATTTAGACCATGAGTGGGCAACAATCACACAATACATCCCATGAATCATAAATTTCATATTCATCATCATCCATTCAAGAATTTCACACAATTCGATTCACAACCCAACTCTTCAAAGCCTAAAAATTCTAGATTACAAGTCTAGTTCAATGATCACTATATGGCATGATTTAATATGATCAAGCAAAGCACATACTCATATGGAGAACAAACTTACCACAAAAGGTGGTAAAATTTAACCACGGAGCTTACTGATTGATTAGAGAAGTAAACCAAAGCGAAAGAAATCAAAAACCATGCCAAAAATCCTAAAAATAGTGCCTTCACCAGAATCTTCATCAAAAAATGACGTAGGTAGCTGGGATTTTGATCAAAACAATGACGTGGATAATGGAATGGGGTTTTCCGTCGCCTTAGGGTTTTGTAAAATGAATTTGGGGGCCAAAGTCTAGTTCAATGATCATTATATGGCATGATTTAACATGATCAAGCAAAGCACACACTCATATGGGGAACAAACTCACCATAAAATATTGTAAAATTTAACCATGGAGCTTACCGATTGATTGGAGAAGTAAACAAAAGCGAAAGAAATCAAAAACCACGCCGAAAGCCCTAGAAATAGTGCCTTCACCGGAATCTTTGCCGAAAAATGTAGGTAGCCAGTATTTTGATCAAAAAAATGACGTGGGTGATGGAATGGGGTTTTTCATCGCCTTAGGGTTTTGTAAAATGAATTTGGAGGTCAAACTGGGTCAGCCTGTTAAAACCGCAGATCGAGGCTATGAGACCCCGACTATGAGTCATAGGTTGTCCTACGACTCCTAGGTCCCGATCTCGTAGTAGACCCAATACTTATAAAAATTTAGAAATTATACCTAGGCACTACGAACCCCTCTTACGACTCGTAGATGACTCTACGAATCATAAGGTTGGCTCGTAGTGTATGTGCCAACTTTTGATACTCACTGGTTTCCTCTACGATGCATGACTACGAGTCGTAATGAGGACTATGACTTGTAGGCTTTATCATAGAGGCTGCTCCAAGTGTCATTTTTTAGATCTCCAGTTCTTTAATTTTCACCTACAAATCAAATCTCAAAAGACAACAATTCCCAAAATATTACAACTGCACCAATGTCTTTCAATCATAAAAACAAACTCATACCTTCTACCTAAGAATCTCAACAACCAAAAATAATTAAAACAAGCCAACAATTATCAAAAATACTTGGGTTGCCTCCTAAGAAGCGTCTTGTTTAATGTCATGGCTCGACTTTATCACCGTCCTTCATCAACTATCATCGAGGGTCCACACCTCACTCTTGCACTCATCTAGGTGTTTAATGGATTGGCAAATATCGAACATGACCTCTGCATCATTAACCCTAAATTGCAGTTGACCTGAATCCATATCCACTAAGGCTCTCCTAGTGGCCAAAAATGGTCTCCCTAAAATGATGGGTACCTCAAAATCAACTTTGCAGTCAAAGATCACAAAATTTGCCGGAAAGATGAATTTATCAACTTTAACAAGTACATCTAAAAGGATTCCCTCTGATTTTATAATGGTTTGATCCGCCATAAGCAACCTCATTCTTGTCGGGGTAGGAGTACCAAGGCAAAGCTTTTTAAATACAATAAGAGGTATTAGATTGATGCTCACTCCTAAGTAACACAATGCCCTTGCGAACTCAACATCGCTAATGGTACACAGGATGGTGAATGCACCCGGGTCTTCTCACTTTTGAGCAAGGCATTTGCTCATAATCACACTATATTGTTGGAGTTAGAGTGAGTTTCTTGGTGATCAAATCCTTCATATATTTGGGATACCTAGGCATTTTCTCCAAAGCTTCTAGAAGGGGAATGTTGATGAAGAGTTTCTTTCCAGCAAAACCCTTTTTGTCAAATTCATCCACGATTACCGACATAGGGGGATCTACGGTGCTCTTGCCACTCCTAAGTCATCACTGCCATATAATGCCCTTCGTTCTTAGGATTTTGAACCGTGTTGCTAGGTAGGGTGCGCTTTTGGCGTTGGTTCAATTGTGAAGAAACTTGCCCGAATTGTTGTTCAAGTTGCTTGATCGCCATCGAATGAGACTCTATCTTTTGGTTAATACTTGAAATATCTTCTTTCATTCCCTTTAAAGTCTTATCTTGATGTTCGGCTCGCTTCAACAATTTTTTGAACATTTTTTCAATCCTAGAGTTGTTTGATCCGGCATCATGATTGTGTGGTGGCACATAAGGACCATTCCTGTAACCCTCTCTTCTTCCCCATTCTGCGTCTTGCACTCTCTCTCTCTCATAGTATCTACCCCGATTGTCTCTATACATCCCATCACGGTTGAAGTTGCGACCTTGATTCCCGGAACCTTCCTCCAATAGTCCGAATTGGACCCTTGGGGGTTGTTCCGAAAACCCACTGCTTGGTTGCTTACAAAATATGTATCCTCATCAAAGAATGGATCATCATAGGTAGGAGCCTTCGGAGGTTAGTGAGTGACTGCCTTGACTCTTGCTTGATTTTGCTTTAAAATCAAGTTCATACTTGTGCGAAGTTAAGCAAGTTGCTGCATGATCTCTTTGTTTACCTTTGCTTGCTCATTATTGTTGTTAACCACACAAGAAGGTTTCATCACACCTTGCTCTCATTGACCCCATGCTCTATTTGGTTTGACCACTTTTTCCATCCTTACGGCGATTAATGCGAAAGGTTGGTCTAAGGACATGCCTCCCATGATTGTGTCGATATCTTTGACCCTATGCTCTATTGGTTTTCACAACTTGCTCCATCCTTTTGGAAATCAATGGAAAAGGTTGATCAAGAAACATGCCTCCCATGATTGTGTCGACACAAGCTTGACTATTCTCATCAAGCGCCCGATAGAAAATCTCAACCAAGGCATCATCAACAATCTTGTGATAGGGACCATCCTCAAGCATTTAGTAAATCTCTCCCATGTTGTGCTAATAGAATCACCTGGCAATTGCTCAAAGTTGTTGATTTGATCCTTGAGCTTTAACTTCTTAGATCTTTGGAAATATCTTTCAAGGAATACTTTCTGAAGTTCAGCCCAACTTGTGATAGTACCCAGAGGAAGCTCAGACAATCATACAACTGCATTGTCAGTCAATGATAGTGGAAACACTCTTAAACCAACAACATCAAGAGAAAGATTTTGAGTCCCCATGATACTCTTGCAAACAAACACCACATTTTGAAGATGACGGTAGGGATCCTTCGAAGATAGTCCTGTGAATAGTCCGCGGTTTTGGAGCATTTGGAGCAATCCACTCGATATCATGAACTTAGTATCTACCGATAAATGAGGCAGTACTATAGCACCGGTAACATATATAGCCATAGGGTTCAATCGATATTGATTCCACCCATAAGCATTTTCATTGAAGTCCTTGAGTTGTGGCCTTTTACCCCTCTGCTATGGATTCTCCTCTCTTCCCATATCCTCATTCGTATGCATATCCTCCTCAACCTCAATATCCTCATTCAATTGAGTCATTCTTCTTGGTAGTCGATGGATCTCAAAATTGAGTGGAGCTAAGGGATTGTCTTGGCTCCTTATGTTGGGCATACAACCTAGTATACCCTGCAAATAAAATCAAACAACAAAAATAAAAACAAAAATAAAGTACAAGAGACTCTAGAAATCAACACTAGAATTAACTAATAGTGAAATCAAATCAAAACTTAGCCATATTCCCCGACAACGGCGCCATAATTTTTTATAATATTCATGCTCCAATAAGAAAGCGGTCGTTATCAGCAATTAACCTAACTGAGGTTAGGGTCGAATCCATAAGGAATACAAGGCTTGACTACAAAACTTCATCACTAATCATTTCTAGTATTTATAACTACAATCTCTAAATGGGGGGATTTTTGTGATTCAAAAATAAAATAAAACTACCACTAACTACAACGCGAGAAAACACTAAATTTTGGGGACAACTTGGGAATTGTGTTCTCCATGGTTCTTCGACTTGATTACCCTAAATAATATAACTACAATTGGTGATTCTCATGCAGGATGGTAACTTAGGTTCTTCCAGCCCTCTTGTGAAGGTGAAGGTCGAATTTCACCATGGCGCTTGGTCGACAACCATGGCGTGCCAATTAACCGTTACCTATTGTCCCAGTCAACCTCCCCTTGGTCAGGCTTAGTTGATTAGACAAGAACATATCAATCGAATTTCATGATCTACTTTCCTTTTCCTATTCGTCACTACCTTGGTCGGGATCGTGTAGTAGGCGGTGTTTGGTGTTGGCCACCACCAAACAATAATAATAATGAAGGGAAATAGATAATACATGCAAAACCCCAATCATAGAAATGCAAGAAACCTAAGTCATCTCAAGTCAACTACCCATGGCTCCCATAACCCCAAGTTGTGGGTGCTTAGCTACTCATGGCTAAGGCAAAACACCTAAGCATGCAATTAATAGACATAGTTGAGAGTTTTACCAATACAATGAAAAATGAAGACACCCAAAGTTGCAAATCCACAAGCTTGATAGATATCTAAAGTGTATAGCATAAGATTCGCTATCCCCAAAATGGGATTTCTAAGAGAATACAATAAATGAAAAATATGAAACCCTAAGAAATTCTTGAGAGAATATTAAAGAGCAAAATTTCTAATCTCCCTATTTGATTCTTCTTTTCTCTCCTCTTTTTTTTTAATGAAAACCTAACTTAAAGTATTTATAGTATGTACAAATAAACCTTAAAAATTATATCAAAAAGATGGCTGGCAGTTGGTATGCCTCGCAGATACGACTCATAGGGTGGCCTACGAGTCGTGATCGGGGTCTCCTATCAGGTTCTTGGCATCTTGGACTTCACTAGTACGACCCACTGGTACGAGTCGTTGCTTGGGCTACGACTCGTATGTTTGTCTCGTAGTCTTGGTCTTCGGTTTTTGATTCAACATTTTGGCTATCTTATTCTTGCTACGAGTCCACCTATACAGGTTGTAGTGTATATTACGACTCGTAGGATGTCCTCGTAGGAGTGATCTTCACTTGGCAGATTTTTTATTTTTGGTCTCTGTTTCTTGCTATGACACAACCTACTACTCGTAGGCGGACTCGTATGGCCTATGCTTCAACAAAACCTGCAAGTTTTCTTTAAAATCATGCCAACCTAACTTTCCTGCAAGATTAACACAAAAATACATCAAAATCATAAAAAGTTGCTTTAAGAACTCACAAAATCCCTTGTTTCAGGCACCAAATATGCTGAATTTTGACAGCACATCAGTAGTAGAGCTGAAGAAGAGGTTATGGGGGCATCCATGCCCATGTCCAGTGGCACAGTCTCTAAAATGAATGCCAGAGTAGTAGATGCTGACTCAATCTGAGGCCTCACGGGCTCTGACTCAGCTGCACCGGATGTGCCACTCATCCCAATATGAAGGTGTCCTAGGGCGACTCTCTAGTCACCATGGCAATGATCTCCTTCTCCATCAACATCAACTCTTTAGACTAGAGGTTACTTTGGAGGATCATGGGGCAAAATTAAAAACATCGACTAATAGAGTGGTTGTTGTTGAGTCAAAGGGTGGTGATAGTTTTGACACGTCAGCTATAAAAGCTGATATTAATGTGTTGAAGAAGGAGGTGGTAGTATTAACGTCCACAAATATATCTTCACTATGGGGTGTGTTGAACTTGCCACCCGTGGGTGATAGGAATGTCACTCCTAAAGGTACTACATGCATTGTTTCGGGAAAGGGGACTGAAGGACATGATGTACCATCTTCTCCGAAGATAGATATGGACACATTGGGAGTTTAGGTCCACACGTATGATTCAGGCCTAAATTTTCAAGTAGGTTGTGAATACACTTGGTCCCTTTATCTAATCATCCTAGGTTGCCATCTTGCCCCTTTAAATCATTGGGTGACATTACACCCTTAGCTTGAACTTTATTCATTATTGGACTTGGATAGATTTGGTGTTGGTCTCGTCTCTGTTTCCTTTTCTTTTTTACTTGATTTTTGGGACTCAAGTGAGTCCACTCATGTATGAATTAATCTTTCCCATCTACCTAGCCCCTTTAAGTTAAGCACATAGGCACTCACTTTCTATCTTCTTAAAGTCCCACGATCATGACCCGAACCTAGGGCCTCGGAGTGACATGGCAAATGGGAAACCCAGAGTCCCCATACACGCCCAATCGTATCCATGCTCACATTACCGGTTCGAAAGCGTAAATGAATAGCAAACACATAGTTCTAAGGGACGGGAGAATAGGAATCACGCTATGGGGATGTCATAGGGAATGGGAGAAACATGAATTCACATAACAAATAAATACTAAGGGGCAGGTAAGTATGATTCACTCTATGGGGGTCAATTCGGGACTTAGGATCTTCCTCATCATATGAATAACCATATCATAAAGCTCATAACAAATTCACATAACGATAACTATTAGGGAGCCAAAGCCATAAGCGTAATCTCCAAACATAACACATAGCTTATAATCGTAAAGGAGTTTACAAGATGTCCAACAATGCTTCTAGTCATAAGCTAAGACGGGGGCCAAAACATACCTCAGGCTCACCCTCAAAGCAAATAACATAAATAAAGCACCATAGATAGAGAAAGGGTGGTTTGTCCTTGGAAGATAGGACTCACCACAACAAACTAATCTCAACATCCAAGCTAGGCGTCATACGGTGATGAACATAGTCCTCGATCCCTACATGGTTAGTTCATGTAGGCAAAAGTATGCATTAGTACGTTTAAATGTACTAAGTATGCAGGGTGCAATGCATATGACTTACTAAACTTGCATTCAATTTTAGATGACAAGGACATTTAATATATAAAGAGATATATAGCAAGAGGTAGAGTATACAATTTGCCATGAAACCAATAATGCATAAAATGTAATAATGCTCATATATAGTGGGGATGGGCTATAACCAACAAATCAAACTGATGCGAGCATATCGTAATGTATATTTAGTGTATAACTCGTGTATAAGCAATATACATTGTATAGTAATGTATACTTTCTAAAACTTTTGACAAATTATATTGTATAGTCATACATAGTTTCTTTGATTTAGGACTATTTTTTATGTAAATAAAACATGAGCTATATTTATTGTAAATTATATATATATATATATATATATATGAAATTTTCGTTAAACTTTAATCCAAAAAGGCTCTTAGTTTCAAGGTAGATACTCTCTCCTTTCACTTTTTATTTGTGTAGGTTTATTTTTAAAGTATATAGTTAAGTCATTTGATGATAATGTTCATTAATTGGAAGAAATTTATATTAAGAAGAACGAATCACATATATTTTCTTAAAATAAATTTTCAGAATGAATCATTAAAAAAATAAGTATTATATTATGTTATAAATAACAAGAGATATTAATGTGATAGATCGAGGGAGATCTCTAAAATTATCTCTAAATAATATTAAGTAAGAAAATGGAAGGACAAAATATTATTAAGCAATATTAAGTAGGAATTAAGCAGAGAAAAGTTTCCCAAAAAGTTTCCACTAGTATATAATTAGTTAAGAAAATCCACACGGGTCCAATATTATCCATAAATTTATTTTCTTATGAGATATTAATTAGATGGCATTAAATCATCTCATTTTGCTAATACACTTAATTAATGCATGTATTATTTTTTCTAATATATTTTATTAAATGACCTCTAAATGTAAAATAAATACATATAAATATGATTAATATTGATAAATTTTAAGTGATATTGATTAAACAATTTTAAATTTTAACTTCAAAATATATTACAATATATGTGGTAGTAAACCATCTCTTTTATTTCGTGCAAATCTGATGTGAAGAGATTTATTGAAATGTCCATAAGTAAAATATTTTTCAATAGTAAAAGTATGTGGTGGAATAATTATAAAATATATTTTAAATTTTAAATTTTAAATTTTAAATTTTAAAAAAAAGAATGAAAATATTTTTGCCGTGTAACACGAAAGTATTGAATCTGGTGGGAAATAAAAACAAAAATTTTCTACTCCATACGATTTGATATTTGTTCATTATTGTAACCAATCTCAATGCATTTTATCTTGGATAGATCTAGTACAAATTGGCATGCCACAATATTAATTATTATTATATAAATATTATTTTTTATTTTAAAATTTTAATTACATCATATTTTTTGTGATACTTTTTTTTTTAGAATGTCTTGAAAAAAGTATTCTTATTATAATTAAACATTTTAACTTTGCAATTTTTAGGATCAAAAGATTAAATCAAGACAAGTGAGCTAATGATGTCTTCTTCATCTTTAGATGAAAGCTTAATCTGAAATACATTGAGATTGCCGAAAAATACACATAAATGCATGGCTTCAGAAATCATAGGCTACAAAGACGCCATGTTTGGACTCTCTCCTTACGGACCTTACTGGAGAGTAACAAGGAAGATTGCCACAATTGAACTTCTCTCCACTCGGAGAATTGAAATGCTCAAACACATCAGGAGATATGCAAGACTTTCTTTACTCTTAATGAAATATTAAAATCACGCAAATTTTAAAGAAATATTTAGATTATATTAAAAATATTTTTATTAGATATCATGTCAAATCAAATAATATTTCATAAAATAAACGAGAAGAGTATAAGAGTATAAAATACAATAAATATTATTTATTTTATTATAGAGGTGTGTGCTGACTGCTGCCTATTGGTCTGATTTTGACCATGACGCTGTCAGAGATGGAAGGATCAAACTTTTTTGCATAATAATAGATCAAACTTTCAACGCTTTCATATCTAGAAGCGGGTGTGTTCAGGAGTCGGTTATTGATAAGCGGGTGTATTCAGGAGTTGGTTATTAATTAATATTAAAATTAAATTAATTTAATTTAGTATTAAATTTTTAAAATTAACTCAATTTAATTATAATATATATTTATTGATTTAATTGTTATTGCTTTCGATTTGATTTGGTTCGGTTATCAATCATACATAAAAATAAAAATAATGATACCTTTAAAATAGAGAAAAAAATAATACAGTCTGTTCAAAATGAAAAATACTTAGAAAGACTTTATTGTAAAACTTTTAATCATTAAATTTAGTGTGAGAAAAGTTTTTATCATGCACCATTTTGACCTAGAAGGATGAGATAATGCTATTCTAATCCAATTGTCATACATATTTATATACATGAAATCAATAAGAAAATGTCTCATCTTAAACATTTATGCTTTCATAAGTAGATTAAATGGTAAAAAATATTTTTATAAATAATATATTATGTATAAAATATTTGAATATAATTTATCGGTTTGGTTTGATTATTTTTTTGATTTTTCCGAACAAACCCAAACTCAAACCCAAACTCAAACCAAACACTATTGATTTTTGAAAAACTAGAACCCAACTTAACCAAACCTAAATGAAATTGGTTTATTTAATCGGTTTGATTCGATTCTTCAATTTAGATTAATTTTTATCTAAATCATGAGCACCCGTATGTAAGAGTATCAATAACACAGTGAGTTGGTGAATATATAAAATTTAATATACTTTTTAAATATTATATTATTATCGATTATAAATAATTAAAAAATATTTTGATGTTAATGAATAATGTCACACTGAATTTAATAAGACATTACTTAAGTATTAAAATGGTGTAAAATATAGTGTTAAGGTTGGAGGTAATCTTACACTTGATCATTAAATTTAAAGTATTTTCTTAATTCTACTTATTATTTTTAACATATTAAGAAAAAAAATACTTTTGTTTTCATGTTCACTTTTATCGTTAAGTATTAAACTATTTTAAAATATTTTAAACTAAACATTATTTTCTCCACTCCCTTTTATATTTGAATCTGATATTTTCATTTTTTAAAAAAAAAGAATAATTGATATTGCTATTTTATCATAATATTCGTATTAATTAATATTTAATATTAAATTTTTTAAAAAATAAATAATCAATGATAATGACAAAATATGAAAAAATTAATTATTTAATATATAAAAAGTGACAGATAAAAATTTTAAAATCTATTTTCAAATATTGAATAAATAAAATAAACAATAATAATTTAATTAATAAAGATGAATCTTCGAACTATTTTAATAGAGTATGTTTATGTCGACTAACGGGATAGTACTCCCTCTGTCTCATTTTAGTTTTCATCGTAATTCTTGACACAATTCTTAAATAAAATTAATTAAAAATATTATTTGACTAATATATTTTTTATAAATAATTAAACTTTTATCCTTTTATATTTCTCTTAATTCTAGAAAAAATAATGATAAGAATAAAGTTGAAAAAAATAATTTTATTTTAATTATTTATATTAAGGATTATTTTGACATAATTTTATTTTCCAAAAATGGCAAAACCCGGACATGTTAAAACTAACATTTCTGCTAGAAATTGATATTAGAAGAAAAAAAGCATCATCGCTGTGGCCAGGCTAGTTATTTTGTCATGGATTTGTTTTTAATTTCCATTACAGTAGCTAGCTCTTTTGTTGTTTTCTTCTTTCTTCACAAACAAATTTTTTCAGCTAAAAAACAGAGCAGAAGTAAAAAAGGTACCTGAAGCTGGCGGAGCATGGCGTATTATTGGCCATCTCCATTTTCTCAGTGGATCTGAATCTGATCAGTTGCCTCACAAGGTCTTGGATCGCATGGCAGATAAGTACGGGCCTATTTTCGGAATAAAGAGGTTGTAGTTGTGAGTGATCCCAAATTAGCCAAAAAATGCTTCACAACGAACGTTTTAGCCCTAGCGAATCGGCCTAAATGCATGGCTTCAGAAATCATAGGCTACAAAGACGCCATGTTTGGACTCTCTCCTTACGGACCTTACTGGAGAGTAACAAGGAAGATTGCCACAATTGAACTTCTCTCCACTCGGAGAATTGAAATGCTCAAACACATCAGGGAGTTTGAGGTAAAATCAGCTGTTAAAGAGATTTATAATTACTGGGCGAAGAATAATTTAAATGGTGCTGTGAAGATGGAGATGATGGAATGGCTTGGGGATTTAGTGTTAGATTGTTAGTAATCTGTATTACCAAAAGAAATAAGAACAGCGTCTAAAAAAAATTATAAAAATAGAAATCGAGCCCACTGAATGCACAATGTGTCCTTAAGGAAATTA
>BAUE01078414.1:0-19671 GCA_000787875.1 Solanum virginianum | reverse complement strand
TCTGGACACCTAAACGGGTGTCAGTCACGGCCATAGGTTGGGTCGTGACAAATAGGATCATCCATATTTATTCAAGACTTAGTGTTCATGACATTAATCTCATCTTATGAAATAATGTAACCATTCCATATCTACTTAAGTCTTGGGACATGTCCATGTGTGTGAAGAGTCCTTCACATATATTATAAAGTTTATATAAATAATGAAGAATCTCTCATGTTGTCCCCCCCCCAGGGCTTGAATAAAGACACTATGATTCCTATTTACATGTCATAATCAAAATGAAGCAACAGGAACTACTCCATTTCTTGTTTTTAATTGGCATCATATATAAGTACATGCACTTATAGGAGGGTTATTTATTCATCAACTCTCTAATTGTTTTTATAAGAAAGTTTGATTGGTTAAACACTTTTGGGATATTATACATGAGATGATGTCACAAAAACAATAATAGACTTGGGATGCAACATCAATGGTCAATAAACATTTACATATATAGCTATCATCATGAGTATATTATTTTCACAAGTAATATTGACTTATTATCACAATTTTGATTAATATATTTACAAAACTTTTTATTATTTTAAATTGATATTTAATTTACAATATTTTCAAACCAGAGTATCATAAACATTTCAAAAATCAACAGAGGGTGTTGTGGATAGGTGGAGTAATAAGTATTTCTTCATTCTTGATCAAAGGTCTTGAGTTTGAACTTTGTTGTGTATGAACTATAAAACCCCTTTAATAGGGAGCACTTTATCCTTCGATATGAGACTTTTCATCACGAATTCAAATTGAATCGAATATGAATACAGATACCAAACATAACAAAGACAATTTTTTAGATAGGGAGTAGGTGTGAAGGAGACGACTGCAAAGACATATGACCTTCTGTGCATATGAAAGGGTCATTATTAATGAAAAAAAATCAAATTAATTAAATTAATGCTTATTGAATTTGTATATTATGAGTATATCAAAATCAATCACACATACTATAAAGTTTACATGAATAATAAAGAATCTCTTTTGTTGTTTTTTGTTTGAATAAAAGTAGTAAGATTATTCCTATTTTCATGACATAATCAAATTGGAGCAATAATGCCTAGTTTCCTATGTATAAAGCAAGAATTGGTTGCAAGAAGCCCTTTAATTGTTGCCTTCTTTTGAGTACTTTTCCAAATATAAAAGTATTGTTGATCTTTTCATCAAATAAGTTATTATTTAAATCAAATATTAAAAATACATACACACACATATATATACACACACATTAAAAATTTACATAACTAAAAATAAACGTGTTTCACAGTAATATATTAAATATTATTTTATTTATAAAAATTCGACGAGCAAAACTGATGACACGCAGATTTAACAGATCATAAAACGTGCCAGTAACATTTTATAAGTATTTGTTATAATAAACAATGTTTTATATATCATTGACGAACTATGTCAGTTTGAAACATCTAACATTTAGAATCACACTCAGCGTCACGTTGTAAGGTTAATATGTTACTCATAGTAACGACTCTTTATATATAATTCAATCAGAGAAAATCACATCCTGCAAATTTAGAATAAATTTTATATATTTGAAAGCTTCGTAAAGAAAATAATATGAGTTACAATGATTAATAATTCGAATATTTAAAAGATATATGAAAAGATTATGATTAGAAAATAATTGATTTGACTCTCGAAATTCAAGCACTATCACATAAATCAAGACAAAGAGAGCATGTTCTTTATAAATTTATTTTTATTTTTTTAATAATTTTTTTTACACATACAATAGATCCTCAAATAGCATAAGATATTTTTATGGGATATTCTCCTTCTATAGCCATACATTTTCTCGTATTTGGAGACATGCTATTCAGTTGTTGGCTTTTTTGATTTTGATTTTATTTTTTTAATTATCGATGAACACTCAACTAGAAAGGAAAAAAAATTGGTACATGATATTAATAATTGCACAATTAATCAAAATTAATAACAATCATATATATATATATTAGAATTCAATTATTATTACTTACAATCATCATTGTAACATTCAAAATTCATAAAATAGTCATTAATTATCCTTTTTTTTTTATGCTTTTTCTTCCATTATCTTTCTAGACACATAAAAAAAATTTCTTAGTGCACGTTTATTATATTTTAATAGATTTTTATATTTCACATAAATTTATATTTCACGTTAAAAATAATGCTTATAAATTCATGGGTATTTTGGTTCATTCCACGCTAGCAAATTTCTAATTGTTTCTATAAGAAAATTTGATTACTTAAACACTTTTGGAATGTTATACATGAGATGATGTCACACACACAAAAAAAAATTTGAGAATGCAACATCGATAGTTAATAAATATTTACATGTATAGCTATCATCATGAGTAGATTAGTTTCACAAGTAATATGGACTTATTATCACAATTTTGATTAATATATTCTTTTAAAAAATTTATGATTCTAAATTGATATTTAATTTGTAATATTTTTTAACCAGATCGGTTATAAGCATAATAATATTTATGTATCACAAACAATTCAAAAATCAATAAGGATTGTTGTGAAAAGGAGAAGTTATAAGCATTTTTTCATTTTTAATCAAATATTTCAAGTTTGAATTTTGCTACATACAAACTATAAAACCGCTTTTGATAGGAAGCGCTTTATCCTTCATTATGATACTGTTCAACATAAATTCAAATTGGTTCGAATATGAATATGAAGAAGATGACTATAGGGAGATATAATTATAAATTTAATTTTTTTAATGATTTTCTTTTTACACATATAATAGATCCTCAAACAACATAAGATATTTTTATGGGATATTCTTCTTCTATAGCCATACATTTCCTCGTATTTGAAGAATCACACACTCACCTTTGGGAGATATATTATCAACTTGGAGGCATGATATTCAGTTGTTGGCATTTTCGATTTTGATTTTATTTTTTCTATTATCGATGAACACTCAACTAGAAAAGAAAAAATACATTATTATTATTATTATTATTATTATTATTATTATTATTATTATTATTGTAGCGACTTATGTTGATAAGTATTTGTTTGCTTACTATTTTTTTTCTTTCTCAACCTTTCTTTTTAAAAAAATAATCGTAAATGATATTAATAATTGAAAAAACAATCAAAATCAATAACATTCAAATTGATAACTATATATTATATTTAATTTGATTTACTTTTACTAATTTTAATACTGAATTTTAGTTATACACGAGGTGATGTCAAAATAATAATAATATAGTCAATAAACATTTACATATATAGCTATCATCATGACTAGATTAATTAGTTTCACAAGTAATATGGACTTATTATCACAATTTTGATTAATATATTTAAAAAAACTTCTTATGATTCTAAGTTGATGTTTAATTTATAATATTTTCAAATCGAGTAGGTTATACACACATAATAAAAAATATATATATCATAAACATTTTAAAAATCAACAAAGATGTAACACCCGTGAAATTACCAAAATACCTCTAGAATGAAATTTTGTGCATAACGTGTTTTCCCATACTCCGTTTGCAAATTCGAGACCGGATTTATGATCAGTGCGAAAAATTAAATGAGAAAATGGTTTAAACCCGATTTTAGAGCAATCGAGTTAAAAAATAATTTTTTAAAAATTTTCCTGCACAGTGAGGATCCAAGCCCAGGGCACGACGCGTCTGAGACGCGGAAGCGGAACCACACTTAATGTTTTATTTATTATTTTTGATGGGAAATCAGAAATTTTGAATGTTAGTGAAATACACATGTTCGTGCCCCGGGCGCGACGCGGACGTGGTGTACGGGGTAAAATTTTCTTCTTTTTATTTTAAGAAAGGATAGTTCTGACTTTTTCCACCCTTCTTAAGCCTTAAGTACATCGATTTTCACCAGATAAATTCCTAAAACGTATGATCTCACCTCTTTAACATTAGAATAGTCTTCCAAAATTCAAGCGTATACTCTAGGGCAAGGTTAGGGCTTTCAACAATCCTCCCCAATTCTTCCAAGAAGTTGATTCCTTAGGTATGTAAGGCTCTCCAAAAGTTATTCTACTACTATTTTAGAAACTTAAATCACTAGTTTCCACCCAAGATATTCTGGGAGTAGTATTGAGCACCGATATGAGTGAGAGTAATCATAACTTGAACTCATAAATTACGTAGCCAATGTAGGACAGGATTGTACCAGAAGACAATTCCACACTTGCCACTGAGATGACCTAGTTTTGGGATGGATCCACTCCTCTAGTTTTTCGTTCCTTACCCCGGCAAAGTACGGGATGACTCTGGCAACGTGGGCAAGACGTTTACCACCACGAAGCTCATAGTAGTGGTTGTAAGAAAATTTGATTACTTAAGCAAATATTCAGTATGACAGCTTTCTAGAGGCAGTTGGTGAGACCTCTTTGCTTTCAGGGGATTCTAGCCAGTTTAATCTATGTATTTTATTTTACAGTCAAGTAGCCGTGGATTTTGTTGCGGCACCTATCTCAGTTTAGTAGAGGTTTCATGGACAGAGTTAGTGAGTCAGTCTAGTCTTTTTTCCAGACATATCAAGCATTATTTCTAATGTGTTAAGAGATATTTTTTTTTAGATTTTGTATGATTGAGACTCTTGAGTTTTGCTATATATTTTTTTAAAAAGGTTCATCTTGTAAAGCTTCTACATGCATGTAAAGTTTCCAATTGAGTAAGTCAGCCACGCCAAAGATTCGCTTGGGGACCAGCAATGGTTCTCAAGTGTCAGTCATGTCTAGGGGTAGACTCGGAGTTTGACAAAAAATTATTGTGGATAGGTGAAGTTATAAGTATTTTTTCATTTTTAATCAAAGACCTCGAGTTTAAAACGTTTTATCCTTCAATATGAGACTTTTCGACACGAATTCAAATTAAATAGAATATGAATGTAGATACCAAACATTACGAAGATAGTTTTTTGCATAAGGAGTAGGTGTGAAGGAGACGACTACAAAGGGGATATAACCCTTTGTGCATATGAAAGGATCTTTATTAATTAAAAAAAAAAACTTAATTAAATTAATGCTTATTAAATTTGTATTATATGAGTACATCAAAATCAGTCACACATACTATAAAGTTTACATGAATAACAAAGAATCTCTTTTGTTGTTTTTTGTTTGAATAGAAGTAGTAAGATTATTCCTATTTTCATGACATAATCAAATTGGAGCAATAGTGCCTAGTTTCCTATGCATAGAACAAGAATTGGTCCATGTCTTGTTGTCAATGCAAAAGGCCCTTTAATTATTGATTTCTTTTTAGTACTTTTCCAAATATAAAAGTATTGTTGATATTTTTAATGAATTTTTAATTAAAGTAAGTTATTATTTAAATTAAATATTAAAATACTATAATTTTTTTAAATAAAATAAATGTGTTTCATAGTGACGTATTAGACATTATTTTATTTGTAGAAAATTGATAGACAAAAATTTGGAGGCATGATATTCAGTTGTTGTCTTTTTTTTTTTTTAATTTAATTTTGATTTTATTTGTCCATTATTAGTGAAGATTTAGCTAGAAAGGAAAAAAATAAATTATATTATAGCGGATGATATTAGCAAATGTATGTTTGCTAACTGATTTATTTTTTTACTTTCGTACCTTATTTTTTAATTTTAATTTCATGTATGATATTAATAATAGAACAACCAATCAAAAATTCGAACAATCACATCAACAAATATATATTATATTTGATTTGATTAGTTTTACTAATTCTAACATATGATTAAATTAATTTAATTTTGATATTGACTAATAAATGATCTAAATCGATCACCTGAGCATGTTATCCTACCTCCCACCATTACCATCCCGACACTCCCTAGTCAGTTTTGATCCCAATTTATTGTTATCATAGGGCGAAGTTAGAAGTTCACATGTTGATTTGATCGAATTCAATACATTTTATTTAAATAGAGTAATATATTTGCGTTAATAAATTTATATAAATATATATCAATATTAAATTCAAAGTTCAATTATGTCATATCTCGAGCCTATATCCTGAACGTGATCAACACTCCGAAATTATTTTTGACCCCAAACAAATCACTTGGCTTGACTTACTACTAAATTTGAGATTCAACGAATATGTGGAAGCTTAACTAAGTGAACCTTTAAAATATTTAAGTAAACTTCATACAAATGTCTATATAAGCTAATAATGTAAATACTTGCAGTGCTAATAATAGTAATAATGTCTAAAATATTTGAATACAAAAGACTAAATTGACTCCCTAGTTTTGACTATATATGAAGCCTCAACAAACTGAAGATAGGTGTCGCAACAACACTCACGATTACCTGACTACAAAGTAAATAGACTGGACTAATTAACTAGAGCCCTCTGAAAATGAGGAGGTCTCACCAATTGCTGGTGGGAAGATGTCTTATTGAAAATTTTGTTGTTGCTATTCGGAGAACTCAAATGTGCATTATAAAATAATATAGCTCCAAAGGGTGTCAGTACATGAAATGTACCATATGTAAAATGGCCAAAACAGGTACTTAGAATAAGATGCTCAACTCAAAGATCTAACTAAAAATAACTTAGCAACAAAAGTAGTGCATTATAAACAAAATACTATTTTAATGCATTAATGAATGCAACTCAATGAATGAAAATTAAAATACTCAAATGCTCTGCTAAAATATATCTCAACTCAAAGCTTAACTCAGAAATAACACAGTAATAGAAACAATGTGTAACAGCCCAGGCCACCGCGTGTAGAAATTGTCCGCTTTGGAGCAGCACAAGACCTTACTCCGCACGGTTTTAAAACGCGTCTACACGGGAGAGGTATCCACGCACCTATAAGGCACGCTTCGTTCACCTCCCCAACCGATGTGGGATTCGCCTGGGCACAGTGCAGCGCAAGACCTTACACAATGCAATGTAAGTAAAATATCTGGTGTAATGCATAAATACATGTAACTCTCTCTATATGAAAATAATATATACTTTAACTTGGGGAGTTTCTCTAACTGAAAATCACAACTATGAGCCTTGTGATAATACAATATCTTGTCCACATTGCCAGAGCCATCGAATAACTTGCTAGGATAAGGGACGGAACTTAACTTATGGATCTATCTAACTTGGCCATCTCAGAGGCATATGAGGAGTTGTACATTTGTTGGTATGATCCTATCCTATGCTAGCTACATAGTTTATGAGTCGGAATTGTTATTACACTTACACATATCGATTTCCAATACTAGTCCCAAAATCATTTATATGTTCATAACTTAAGAGTGAAATTACTCCAAATACTCATTCAAACTTATGGGTCTTAGCCCAACGTTGGCTTTGTCTATTTTTCACTTATCTTTAGAACAATGGAGTCTCAATTCAATGAAGACATAAGTAATAATGTATTTCTCAACCAAATTTCAAAATCATTATACAGAGGTAATCATATGCATGATCAAAATACAGTAGATAGGCTTCTTGTACAACTCATGCTAAAATTACAACTCAAGATACTTTTTGAACCCAACTCAAGATACTTCTTTAACTTAATTCACACTTTAGATTTGATAGTTTTTTTACATAAAGTCTTTAGAGTTCTAAATAAATACAAGATATTGCCTGCGATTCATAACTTAATTTGACAATAAGGTAAAATAATACAATAATTCACTTTAAAGAGATAGCATATGCATATAAAATAATTTATTCAAAACGAGAGGGAGACTTGAACTCAATTCATTCTTTAATTTGGGTGGAACTTTTAATCCATAGGTATGAAAACAGATTTGTGATCTTAGGCGTCAAAAATCCCATAAATAAAGTGACATTTGAAAGACAAATCATAATGTTTTAGATTTTTTTTTATAATTATTGTATGTATTTTGCTAATGTTGGGCAAATTGCACCAAGTTGTTATAGTTTTCATGAATGTGTACTAGAAAACATTGCTTCAGAATGATACAAGAACCAAGTGGAGACTTCAACAAGGTGCAAAGTGAAGAAAAATGATTAAACACTTGATCCGCGTTCAATTTCGCACCGCGGACCAGTTAAAAATTGCGAATCAGTGTTAAATAATGCTCTCTGAGTCAGCCAACATAAATTAGCAAGTGGGCACAAAAATAAGCTAAGTCTGCGACGCCGATTTGAGCAAAAGTTGGGGTCAACCTACAAAAATAGCAAGTGGGCAAAAAGTAGGTTAAGTCTGTGACACGGAATTGAGCAAAAGTTGGGAAAAGCTAGATTTTTAGGGATTTTTAGTGTTATAAATGATCCCACCTTAGTTGTAATTAATCATTCTGTCCTCATCTTGTCTTTGTTGTATGAATGTTCTTGGAAGGAAGAAGAAATACAAGTTCTTCAACCTTTTGGTTAATTTTATCTTTCATTTTATTGTTTTGATTATGAGTTTGATCATGCTTTTGGCTTGTAATTTTGAGATGAGTTGCTAAACTCATCATTTTCTGGGATTATAACTTAGACAATGTTTTAGTTGTTGAAATTTTTACATTTATGAATGAGTTATGATTGTTCTTATACTCCTTAAATCTCCATTTTTATGTTTGATCACCTTGAAAATAAATTTGTTGTGTATCATGAATTCGAAAGATGTTGTGATGCCAAGAACATAGTAGTATAAGGAGCTTGTTTGATTTATGAAAATAAGTCGATTTGTGTATTGGAGAATTGTGACATCTATCTCTACATCTTGCTTGATTCCAAATAAAGGATGAAATCGTTAATGCATTTTTATTGAATTGTCTATCCTCGCTCAACGATGTAGTTAGGCAAACACTAAAAATAGGCTAAAAAGAGGTGTGCAACCCTATTTTGGTAATTTCAACTCTTTGAATCAACAATCAACAACTCGGACATAAGTGTAATATTTGATAACTAATTCGACGTCAAGAAAGTTACAATCCCGGAATTTTATTTTCCTTGGTATTTAATCAAAAGAATATATTCAAGTATAATCTTACTTTTTAGTTTTTAATATTTTACAAGTTAGTTCATAAAATTTAATTGTCAAATTAAATTGTATACAAAATCTTTCAGCAATAAAATAATTTGGAATATTACCAAGTTATATCAAGTCATTTGAGTTCGACATTTCGATCTTTAAAAAGACCACTGTATTACTTATTTAGACTACGTATACTTGCGTGTGCTAAAGGCCAACAATTTGAAATGATTTTTATATGTTGTTTTTGTTACATACCTGTAATAGGAAAATTTCTTAAAGAGTTAAAGGATCATGTTCAACCCTACTCTTCTCCTTTTCTCCATTTATCTGAAAAATATACGTGTGCTTGAGAAAGAATGAGCATGAATTACTATTATTGAGCCCTCAAAATGACGGGATTTTGATCGAAGAAAGGTAGAAGAAAGATGGGAATGCACTTACTTAAAATTGAAAATAGGGTACTATAATGGAGTAAGTCCGCGATGCAGAGTTGTTCCATTTTAGTTTTTTTTTTATAGAACACATTAAACGTATACATTGAGTGTGCTTTATAAATAAAGGGGTCATCAACTGTAGCAACCCATCTTAGGATAAAAAGTCTCACATCTCGAACATAAGAGAGATCCTAAACATATAAGTAAATAGGTCTTGCCTACTGGTGATGCTTTTTAAAGTCGTGCGGGCCTGGGCGTAAAACAGATAATATCATTAGCAGGCTGAGCTATTACAAATAGTATCAAAGTCACTCCTGTGTCAACCTTGTCGATGTGGCTACAGTTCAATTCAGTTTAAGCGAATCCCGATGAGGGGGGACAAACCTCAGTGGCGAGTCTCGGCGAATCCCATACGGTGGGGTAAACCTTAGCGAGGACGCTGACTCCATAGAGGGAGTGTATGTAACAACCCATCTTAAGATGAGACAAAACACAAGAGAGAAGTTGGGCATACAAGTAAACAAGTCTTACCTACTAGTGACACGTTCTAATGCAGTGTGGGCCTAGGTCCAAAGCATACAATATCACTAGCGGGCTGGACCGTTACATCAACACATAAAACACATGCACTAAGTGTGTTTTATAAACAAAGGGGGTAAATAAACTAAGTGGGGCAGGTCTGCATCTCAGACCTGTCGCACACTCTTCTGGTTAAATAACTTTGCCCAAAAAAATTATCTTTCGAATTTCTTGACAAAAAATTCCACCGAAATAATTTTTGTACTTATTTTTGAACCCTTTTTAACTTTTCGACCCAATCTTTGTTAAAAAAAACTTGAAGTGTTATAAATTATTATTATTATTATTTAAAATCATCATTAACTATAAGATTCAAAATTCGATTCAAAATTCATAAAATTAATACCAATTCCACCTTTGTTAACGTCCTTAATTTTATATAAAGAAAATGACGAGTTCCCTTAGCTTTAGTTCTACCTTTTGATTTTTCTTTTATTATCTTTCTAGACACATCAGAAAAACTCTTGTGGTACGTGTATAAGAAAAAGAAATATAACAATTTTCTAAGTAGTTCTCGATTTTTAAAAGTCTTCGAAACAAAATAAAGCAAAGTTTCAGTGTCAATCTGACTATACATACACACATACACAAAGCTTAATTATGTCATCCTAGTTAATTTATTTTCAAAACTTTTAGAGTCGATCTGGATTAATTTTTTATTTTTGATTTATAAGTTAAAAGTCATAAGTTAAAAATTTTAATTTATGAATTTTTATTAAAAATTATAAAATTATTAGCGGAGGTTGTGAATTTTTTATCCATAAACAAAGATAGATTCAAATAAATTTTATATATTTAATTATTAAAAATTTTTAAAAATTATTTTCAAAGAAAATTGGAAATGTACGTATATTCTTTTTGCCAATTATTATTTATTAATATCTTTTTAATAAGCTTAACACACACACACAAATAATAATAATAATAATAATAATAATAATAATAATAATAATAATAATAATAATAATAATAATATACTCATCGCACAGCCACAGTTTCTAGTAATGTTAATAATCATTTATAAATATAAATTTATATTTTATATTCAGAATATTAAATTCAAATAAATCTGATATCCCTACTTTACATCTCAGCTTAAATGTTCATCTATAACAACATATTTTAAGATGAGAAGTCTCATACCGATAAAACAAATGAGAGATGTTAGATATATAAGTAAACAAGTCTTATCTACTAGTAACACATTTTAAAGTTGTGCAAGCCTAGGTCTAAAGCAGATAATATCACTAGCAGGTTGGATCGTCCACAAAGGGATGTATATAACAATCCATCTTAAAATGAGAAGCCCAACATCAGTAAAACACAAGAGAAATGCTATGTATATAAGTAAACAAGTCTTATCTACTAGTGACATGTTTTAAAGTAGTGCGACACTATGCTCAAGACGGGCAATATCATTAGCTGGTTGGGTTGTCCATAGAGGGATGTATGTAATAATCCATCTTAAGATGAAAAGTCCCACATTGGCTAAAGCCATACATATCTAGGTTCAAAGGCGATAATATCACTAGCAAGTTAGATCATTACACCATCTACACCATTATTATTATTATCATATTTTACGGAGACTTTCGAAATAATTAAAGTAAAAAAATTTCAAGTGACGTTTTATGAATGAATGAGCCATTACAAACGATCTCATACTTCCGGAGTTTCGGAGGAAGTTAGACTTTTCATTAAAATTCCAAATAAAATAACCAATAAGATTAGTGACTTGTTTGGAGCTACCAAATGTAGACACGTGGACATTTTTGGAAAATATAAGGAAAAATCGACGCAGTTGAGAAAAATTGACTTTAATAATTGAGTTGAATATAGATAACTGTTGCTGACTCAGATTGGATAAAATCCATATTTGGATAAACAAAAAATCTTATCTTATACGTGCATGATGGTAATTTATAGAGGTGATTTCTGATAATTAATTTTACACTAAGTATGGTTAAGATTTAAATATCTAAATCTAAAAATACACTATATAATTTAATTATAAAATAAAGATATTTATAATTTTGAAAATAAATAGAACTTATTTATGCATTGGAAGATATTTTCTTCGTCCCAAATTTTTTGAATTTTTAAATTTTTTTTAATGTTCAAAGTTCAATGTTTGAAACTTTTCCATATTTGCACTTTTATTTATGGGACTTTATATTTTCTAGGAAATAAATTACACTACATATTCATGACTTCACAAAAAGCAATAGTGAAAAGTATTATTTAAATTTTATCTTTAAATATTTTTCTTAATATGTGTGCATTATCTCATACAATTAAAATGGGGCGGAGATATTTCTAGAAAATAGTAATTATAGTTGAAGATTATACTAATTGTTGATGTTGGTTAGTAATGGATAATATATAATTTGTCAAATAAGGGTTGGTGGAGATGATTCGTATATGTGATTGTGCAATGATAGTGATTAAATATGATAATAGTTATATTTACGTTGAAAATAATTCTCAATAATGATTGAAAATAAAAGTTGGACATTTATTAACGTGATCAATAGTCAATATAGATTGATTGAGATGATATTAATAATAACACCTCATATTACTCTGTAGATAAAATTTACAGATAAATTTAAAAAGCTATCAATATATTAAACCTTTCACTAAACTTAAAGATTTTTCTAAAAATTAGCAATTATAGTTGAAGATTAAACCAATAGTTGGTAATGAAGACTTTTCTTTTTTTTTTTTCTTCTTTTGATTAGTAATGGATATATATAGTTTGTCAAATAATGATTGGTGGAGATAATTTAAATGAGTGATTGTACAATGAAGTTATGATAGTTATATTTATGATGAAAATAATTATCGATAACGATTGAAAACAAAAATTAGGCACATTATTGACGTGGTTAATAATGGATAGAAATTGATTGCGATAATAATTAGTAATAATATCTTATATTATCCTCTTGATAAAATTTATAGACAAATTTAAGATACTATTAGAATATTAAATTTTTGAAAAAATTCAAATAACACCACCCACGTGTGATTAAAAAATGGTCCCAGAATATACCATAATTGTACTCAAAAGATTTTAAATGTTGAGTCCAACCTATTAATTAATTCTTATTATACTAAAAAAGACGTATAAGGAACTAATATTTATTATTATTTATTAATTCAATAATGACGTTCTACTTCTGATTTTTTTAAAACTCATTCACCGACTATCTAAATTTTTTTGACACAAGCTGAGTCAGCAACTTGAAATATTTAGACGCAAATATAATAACATATTCATCGTAACTTTACGAGTAAATTTTGAAGAGAATGGTAATACGTACATATATTTATTGTTTGATGATTAGAAAGACTATTTTCATTATATCCTCAATTAGTGTTAGAAGTAATGATGAGGCTAAAATTTTAATTAAGGGGGTTCAAATCTGAAAAAATAAGCACATAAATTAGTTGAAGGGGGTTCGATATCTATTATATGTAGGTAAAAAATAATTTTAACCATGCATAAATAGTATAATTTTTTACCAAAAAGGATTGGGATGAACCCTTTGCCAAAGAGTGGCTCTGCCACTGGTCGAAAGTAGATACAAAACTTATTCTTTTTGTTCCTCTTTAGTTATTATGTTGCACTTTTCGAGAGTCAATTTGACTTAATTTTCAAATCTAAATTAAATCACATTAATCAATATTTTAAAAATAAAAAATCAAATACTCAAAAATTATAAGAAAAATAATATAAATTGTACTCCCTCTGTCTCATATTAATTGAATTTGTGAAATAATGCACACATATTAAAAAAACATTCAAAGATAAACTTTACATCATATTTTCCACTGTTGCCCTTTGTGAAATTATAAATATGTAGTGTAATTTATCTCGTGAAAAATATAAAATTTCAAACAATGAAAGGGCAAATACAAAAACAATTTCAAACATTCTTCTTGAACTTTGAACAATTCAACTATTTTGAATATTGAAAAAAGCTTCAAAAATTCAATTAATTTGAAACAGAGAGAGTAAATTTTTTTAGATCAATATGATCAGAAAATACATCATAAAATATTAGTCAAAGTTCATATCAATTTGACTTTCAAAAAAGAAAACTATGACAGTTAAAAAAAATATTTATTATCATTTAGTGGAATTTTTACCTTCCACGTAAGAATATAATTCACATTTAAAGTTTATATTATTTAACTATCAAAAAAATCATGACGATTAAAAAAATATATATCCATTATAATTAAGTAGATTTTTTTTATATTCCACATAAATTTATGTTCCGCATTAAAAATATTGAATCTAGACACAAAAAAGGCCAGGGAAACGTCGCCGCTTAATGATAATGACGTATTTAGCCCGCGTCTTGGGAAAACGCCTATAAATTCGTGGCCATTTTAGTTCATTCCACACAAACACAAGCACATTTTGTATCATTTTTTTCTTTTACAAATCAAATAAACTACGTGTTCTTTTCTCCAAAAATCTTGCAAAAAAAATTTCTCTCTATCCAAAAAACAAAAAAAAAATATTATCCATTTTAAAGTTAATTTTATATATCAATATTAATTATTTGATCAATCATCATGTGTGGAATTTTGGCTTTGTTGGGATGTTCAGATGATTCTCAGGCCAAAAGGGTTCGAGTTCTTGAGCTTTCTCGCAGGCAATAATTTTCTCTTTTATTTGTTTATTATTGTTTTTTTAAATGAAATGTGGAATTTTACGATAACGATTCATTTTTGTTTATTGAGTACTGGATAAATTATTTATTTTTACATGGATTTATTAACATAGATATATTATTTTTGTGATGAAATGAATTCAGTTGAACCCGTATAATTTTGTCCTTAGTAGAGTTTTTATGTTGCATAGATGTCTGTTTTGCATCCTTTATTTAATGTTTTCTGCATTTTTTTCTAGTTCTTTTTAATGAAATATTAAAAATTCCTAGTATGTTAAAGTGATGTAGAATTTATTTTGATGTAACTTATTCCAGTGCGCGCTTGGCAGTGATTTTTTGGACTTTTGAATTATAAAAATAAATTATAAATTTTTGATGGATACATTAAAATTATTTATTTTAAAGGTGGGACCTTAATCTCTACATTGATTATCATAGTTTTCTTGGATTAACCATCACTATGTCTTGTTTTATGATGTTGATGTGGAAAAATCCTTAAAAGTTAGTACGACATGTTATTTTTGTGTCACAAAAGTCTAGACATGACAACTTCATGGACGGATTCAAAATTTATCGGAATTATATATGAATTAATATCTCGAGATGAAATTCTCGATGTTTAAATGCGAAATATATGTTGAACAAGATTATAATTTTGGTAACAATAGGTTGAAGCATCGCGGACCAGATTGGAGTGGAATATTTCAACATGGCGACTTTTACTTGGCGCATCAACGTCTAGCTATTATCGATCCTGCTTCTGGTGATCAACCTCTGTTTAATGAAGACAAAAAGATTGTTGTTACTGTGAGTGTTTTGTCTATACTGTTGTTGCTCGTACTCTTCAGAAATATCATGGTTGTGTGTGCCTGTGTTGTACTACTTTTGGAGGATCTGATATGCAGTACTAGTCGATATTTCATTTGATGATTAATTGTGTGGTCAAATTTTGCAGGTTAATGGAGAGATTTATAATCATGAGAAACTTAGGAAACTTATGCCTAATCACAAGTTTTGGACCGGAAGTGATTGTGATGTTATTGCTCATCTTGTGAGTATATTGTGTTCTCTTTCATTTCTAGTATCTTCTGTGTTTGGGGCCTGATATTTTTGAGACGAGGGTCTTCCGGAAACAGCTTCTCTATCTCTGTGAGGTAGTAGTAAGGTCTGCATACGTTTTACCCTCCCTAGACCCTACTTGTGGGATTCTGTATGTTGTTGTTGTTTGTTGTGAGTATATTGTTGTGTTAGACCAAGATTTTTACTGTTTTATCCCTACTTTTTTGTTGTAATTCCCAAAATACCCTTTGAAAATGAGTCTCATGGTGGTAACATGTAGATATTACTTCATTGTATAATTAGATGAAATTATACTGTTTCTAATAGTTTAATTATGTGTTGATCAGTATGAAGAATATGGAGAAAATTTTGTGGACATGCTGGATGGGGTGTTTTCTTTCGTATTGTTGGATACTCGCGATAATAGCTTCCTTGCTGCTCGCGATGCCATTGGAATTACACCCCTCTATATTGGTTGGGGACTTGATGGTAAGCTCTTTATTACAAACTAATTATGTTGGTCGTGCTCTTAAAAAATGAGGACACTAGTGCGTTTTTGGAGGATCAGACAACAAGATTTTAGGAAATTCCGAACAACATAGCAAACTAAAACTGATACATGATGTTGTGTGTCACAGGTTCTGTGTGGATATCATCTGAGCTAAAGGGCTTGAATGATGATTGTGAACATTTTGAAGTTTTCCCTCCCGGGCACTTGTACTCGAGCAAGAATGGTGGCCTTAGGAGATGGTACAATCCCGCTTGGTTCTCGGAGGCTATTCCTTCCACTCCTTATGACCCTTTGGTTCTGAGGCGTGCCTTCGAAAATGTGAGGATTTTTTATTATTTGGTATTAGTTTTGTTTGAGATGAATGAGGCTAGTTGTATGATCTAGGCTGTTTTCCTTTCGACTTTGGGTCTTAGCACCCGAGTAAGTCTGTCTGTGCAAAGGATCTTAATGAGTGGGGGTTATTTTGTAGGCTGTTATCAAACGGTTGATGACTGATGTCCCCTTTGGTGTTCTGCTCTCGGGGGGACTTGATTCGTCTTTGGTTGCTGCTGTTACTGCTCGATACTTGGCTGGAACGAAAGCTGCTAAGCAATGGGGAGCACAACTTCATTCCTTCTGTGTTGGTCTCGAGGTGAGTCAGTTCAAAAGTGGATCAAGAATTTAAACTTGACGGTTTCAACCTATATGTGTTCAGTTATGCGTTTATTCGTTGAGATTCTTGTGATTTTACATGTACGTCTATGCTTCGTGTAAAAAGTACTGGCTCAGTTGAATCCATTGAAATTGAAGTGCATCCATCTGAGCTTCATTTCCGCGCTTTATGATTGAACAGGGCTCACCAGATCTCAAGGCTGCAAAAGAAGTTGCTGACTTCTTAGGAACCGTTCACCATGAGTTTCACTTCACAGTTCAGGTTTGTAAATCGCGGTGTTACTTTGATTGTGATCTATGAATTCCCTTCTGTTATCCTTCCGTCACACGTTGTGTGACATGTTTGCAGGACGGAATTGATGCTATTGAAGATGTTATTTACCATATCGAGACATATGATGTGACGACAATAAGAGCAAGCACACCTATGTTCCTCATGTCGCGTAAGATTAAATCACTCGGAGTGAAGATGGTCATATCAGGAGAAGGCTCTGATGAAATTTTTGGTGGCTACTTGTATTTCCACAAGGCTCCCAACAAGGAAGAATTGCACAAGGAAACATGTCGCAAGGTAATAATAGACCATTCTTTCGAACCTCGTTGAGACAGGACAAGTTTTTAAAACATGTTGATCGTGTTCTTCGTTTATACATGCAGATAAAAGCGCTTCACCAGTATGACTGTTTAAGAGCAAACAAGGCGACATCCGCGTGGGGCTTAGAAGCTAGAGTGCCATTTCTGGACAAAGAGTTCATCAATGTTGCCATGAGTATCGATCCTGAATCGAAGATGGTAAGAAACTAAGGCTCGAATCAGACATCTCTATAACAATCATCGTTTATCATGTTTTCTGTGAAATAGATCGTTCATGTTATGTTATATTATATGTTCTCTATAACAACATTTTGCTACAATAACCAAAAGATATTGGAACGTTGTTGTAGGGAGGTTTGACAGTAACTTGTTTTCGCCCATTTCAGATTAAGCACGATCAAGGAAGGATCGAGAAGTGGGTTCTTAGGAAGGCGTTTGATGATGAGGAGCAACCATTCCTCCCAAAGGTCGGAATTCATATTTTTCGTACTGATTTGCCCTATAGTTATGGATCAAAAACTAACATGTCTGTCCTGTTTTGTGCCCTGTGCAGCATATTCTGTACCGACAGAAAGAACAATTCAGTGATGGCGTAGGCTATAGTTGGATCGATGGGCTCAAAGCACACGCTGAACAACATGTAAGCTTCCTAAGCAAGTGTAGAACTATTACAAACGTTATCGTTCAATTTTCATTGTTTTATTTTTGCTGTCTGCTGATCTTTGTAAACGATTCGTGTATCTTAGGTGACTGATAGGATGATGCTTAATGCTGCTAATATCTTCCCTCATAACACTCCGACTACTAAGGAAGGATACTATTACAGGATGATTTTCGAGAGGTTCTTCCCACAGGTATCTTAAAATCGAAACTTTAGTACCATAAACAGACTTTAAAGTTATGAAGTTCCCAAATGTAGTGAGGTGTTGGTTCTTTTTGGTCAAGTCCATTCCTTAAATTGAAACACTAACAACATACTCGTTGTTGGATTTGCAGAACTCAGCAAGCCTGACCGTTCCTGGAGGACCGAGTGTAGCTTGCAGCACGGCTAAAGCAATTGAGTGGGATGCTTCTTGGTCAAACAACCTTGATCCTTCCGGTAGAGCTGCTATCGGTGTACATAACTCAGCTTATGACGATCATTTCTCCAAAGTTGCTAATGGGAATTTGGACGCGAAGATCATTAATGACGTCCCAAGGATGGTAGGCGTGGGCGTGGCTGCAGAGCTCACAATAAGGAGCTAGCTAGCACTACTCTTGTTGTCCATGACTTGTTCATGTTTGGAATGTTAGTATTATTATTGTTGTTATTATAGGAAGGAGTAGCATGTCTTTTAGATGCTGCATAAAAGAGCATTCGGTCAACGTTTTAACTAGAATAAAAGATCAAAACCATATAGAGGTTTTGAAGATCTTGAGCACCAAAATGTTTGTTGTGGGCTCTATGTTGATTCCTAGTGTCTGCTTGTGTATAATTGTACTGTTTTTCTTTTTACCCTCAACTCTATTGGCACTGTATAGCGTGTCCTGGATTTTGGAATGTTAGTATATGTAAAATTGTGGTTATAGTCATATTGCGTTGTGACCCTTCCTTCCGTCCCTTGAACAAAGGCGATTATGTTCATATTCTAATCATCTTGCTAATTTGATATATAAGTATCGAAAGGCGTAGAAGTGTGCCTTGGAGTAACAATAAAGTTATCTACCAATGACCTATAGGTCACTGATGTTTGCATTAGGGTAGATTAATTTCTCTATGACCCATAGGTCACTGATGCGCCTTGAATGAATCAGATATCACATATTAGTGGAATGAGGGATCGGATCAAGAGATGGATAGGGAGAAAATGGCCTCTCAATCATTGGTTGACCTTTGCATTAGGGTAGATTAATCTCCCTAGATGACCTATAGGTTACTGATGCTTGCATTGGGGTAGATTAATCTCCCTATATGACTATAGGTCACCGATGCTTGCATTAGGGTAAATTACCTACATCACATCCCTTGGATGTTGTTACGCTCAAGTCCCGTTAAGGCGGACAGGCACCCATTATCGATAAGTCTCGGGAGAATCAACATGTATGCACGCACTTTCTATACAAATTATAAGGGATTTCTGCATTTAACATGCCTTT
>BAUE01078529.1:0-19594 GCA_000787875.1 Solanum virginianum | reverse complement strand
ATCATGTTTCACGTGCGTAGTACTAATACATGTAAGGTGCGGGGTGTTACAGGGGAGCACCATCTAGGATTCAAGGTATCAAACAACTACTCACTCAACCAGTCTATCCGGATTCGAAACTCTAAAGTCATATTGTGCCCAGAGTGAACGTAGGCAACAACATTCATATCGTGCCCAAAGTGAACCTAGATGGCGACACTCACAACCTAGGTATCCTACAGTCTCAATCCAACCCTCATTACCATAACTACCATCTCTCACAGATACAACATATACCCCAACATCAGATAGAAAGACTAGTGCACAATAACTATCAGAAGTACATCGAAGTGACAAGAATCCTTATTATTTTAAAAAGGAAATCAATCTTATAGTTTGAGGAGAAAAAGGAGTTGTAAGTAAAAAGGTATTCTTTCCGTTCCTTTTTAGTTGTTAGATTGCTCTTCTTAAGAGTCAATTTGATTAATTTTCAAAGCTAAATTAGATTATATTGATTTTATATTTTGAATTAGATATTCAATACTAAATGAAAAGTATAATTAATTGCATTTTTTAATATCAATATTATGAAATGATACATCTTAAAATGTTAGTCAAAGTTCATATTATTTGACGCTAAAAAAGAACTATGACAATTAAAAAGAAACAAAAGGAATATTACTGATATGTAATCTGAACAGAACAAATTAATCAAATTCCACAAAGTAATCATAGAGTTATACAGAGAGGTATCTCGAATGTTTATAAGAATCTTCCACCTTCAACTTTAAAATTATGGTTCGAGTAACTAAGAGAATAATAAAGGATGGAAGCTCCTACAAGGATAAAAAAAAAAACCTCCATAGCTATATATCTAGAGAAGTAACAAGGCAACATTTTTGGTCCAGGTCAAAGCTACTGTGAAATAAGGACATTCTGATCGGGGTAATTGGCTCTCGTTCTGATTTAGTGGAAAGGTGGACTGCGAAAAGTGAAGAAAGTTAGAACTGATTCAGTTTCTTTTTTCTTTTGAAATGAAGAATACGATATGGATATATATATTATCTACCATAGTAATCATTATCATTTACAAGAATATCACATAGGAAACCTAATAGGAAGAAATCCTTACAAGTAGATTGAAAGAATAAAAGAATGTCATTATTATCTAGGATTAAAAACCTATGACCTAAAAGAATTTTGAAACCTCCTTTACCACTCACATGTCAGGAAATTCAACAACTTATATATGTCCCCCCATAAAAATATTTCTAACATAATATTTAGCATGGTAATAATTTCTGTCGAAGGGATTCAATTGAATCTCCTTCGATGAAATTGGTTCCGCCGATGCTAATAGGGAGCTAATCGTCATTGATTGTATTGTTATTGAAGATGCTTTCATAGACGAAAGAAGCAATAGCAGCATTGATGAATGTACCAAGCCAGCAGACCTAATGGTTATTCCATGTCTAACTAACCATTGCTTGAACAAAGGGTAAAGCCGGGTTCATTGTTGCACCATAAAATGCACCACCAGACAAGACATTGGCACCAACGATGAAACCAATTGAAATTGGAGCAATGATCACACCGAAGTTACTTCTCTTTGGGTAAATTGAAGTTGCATAAACAGTGTAAACAAGACCAAATTTCATCACTACCTCAACAACAATTGTGTTGCTTGGTGTTGGAGCGAATGAAGATGCTTCCACACCAACAATAGAATACTTAAGAGCAAGCAAGCCAAGATAGATCCAAGCAATTGAGCAATCCATTACGTAACACTCTTACTAAGGTAATATGACCTCCTAGAAAAGCACCAATATGACAGTAGGATTTACATGACCTCCAGATACGTTTGTCGCTACTTAAACTATTACAACAAAGGGAAAATGCATGATTTATCGCGGTTGCAATCTACTGGACTTGCAAGGTTTGGAAGCCTTGAGGGTATTGGGATAGGTAGCCTCTTTCAAATTTCCAATGACAATCGACATTTTTGTTTCCAAAAAATTAGTGTGCTAGTTCTTGTTGATTTCTCTCTAAATAGGCTTCTTTCTATATATATATATATATATCAGTGGACTAAATAAAAGCATCAATAAACAATTATTCTGTTAGGAAACAACCTTCACACTTTCTAAGACACAACACTCCATAAGTTGCAATCCTTCTCATATTAATATAACGGAAAAGGGCCTAAAATACCCTCGAAGTATTGAGAATGGTACAAAAATGCCCTTTATCTACCTTTTGGGCCTAAAATGTCCTTCTCATCTACCTTTGTGGCCTAAAATGCCCTTCTCATCCACCTTTGGGGCCTAAAATGCCCTTCTCATCCACCTTTGGGGCCTAAAATGCCCTTATCCTTAACATATTTTTAATAATTAATTTACATAATTATTTTAGACACGTGTTGATTATCTATTGGTCAAAATCTAATTAATAAAATTATTTATAAAGTATATTTGACCCATTCAAAATCACCCCCCACCCCCACCCCGAAATTACCCCTAACCCGTCCCATAGATGAAAAATTCAACAAATCTGAATGTACTTGTTGCTGAAATGAATTCTTCAGTAGAAGACCTTCAAAATTCCCTCAAAACCTTTCCAAGTTGTGAGCATATATCAATTCCAGATCCCGCAACTGAAGAGGCACCTGGTAAGAAGAGCTTAACTTGAAACCTACTGCTTTATCCTCCAATATAATTTGCCAAACATTTTTAATGCTTTGAGATACATTTGTCTTTGGCATTATTGAGATATTCATTTTCTCATAAATGAAAATAAAAGAACATAAAGGTAAGAATCAAGTTTCTGCTGGTCATAGACATTATTGAGAAAGAAACTATGATAGAAAACTATTTATACATACTTTTAATTTTTTTAATAATTATTTTCAATATGCTTAGTAACTAATTTCGGGAAGAACAAAGGAAGATGAAGAACACAATTTTTGTGGATGGAAAGAACCTTAATATCAAAACATAAAATGAAAGATGAAGATAAGCTTTTCTCATTTTTTGGAGAAGAAATGGCATGGCATGCGTTAGGGGTAATTTGGGGCGGGTTAGGGTGATTTTGGATGGGTCAAATATAATTTACAAATAATCAAATTTTGACTAATAGATAGCCGTCACGTGTCAACAATAATTATTTAAATTAATTATTAAATAATATGTTAAGGAGAAGGGCATTCTACGCCCCCAAAGGTGAGTGAGAAGGGGATTTTAGGTCGAAAAGGTGGATGAAGGACATTTTTGTACCATTCTCAATACTTCAAGGGCATTTTAGGCCCTTTTCCATTTTAAGGTGTGTTTGGTATGGATGAGAATATTTTTGGGAAAATGACTTTTAGTTTTCTCATGTTTGGTTGGCTTAAAAGTTTTGAAAAATGTTCTTTGTAATGCTCGATGAAATTACCAAAATGCCCCTAGAATAAAATCGTGCGCATAACGCATCTTCCTAAGCTCGGATGGAAAATCTGAGATCAAATTTGCAATCAGCACAAAAACCTGGGTGGGAAAGTGATCTCGATCTAATTTTAAAGCAAACGGATCAAAAATAATTTTTTGATTCAAAAACCGAGACAATAAGGGTGCGCGTTAGAGCCGCGACACAGACCCACACATATTTTTTTTCAATTTTTTGACAGGATTGAATTTTCAAAATTACATAGGTGCTCGATAGGTCCGCGTCGCGGACCTGTTATCCCGACCTGTTCTACCGAAGTTCAAAATTTTAAAATTTTTTCAGGGGCATTCTAGACTTTTTCCTATCCTTCTAAACTCAAAACACGACCAATTTAGGTCATTTTGATGAGTAAATAGGGTCTAAAACCCTATTCTAAGTTCTTCGTAACACTTGAAAGTTAGGGTTTGAGAGAGAAGAAAAAAGAACGTGAGATTGAAAAATCTAAGGAGAATTCTTGTCGGGTGATTTGAAGAGCTTTATCCCAGGTATGTAAGGCTAAACTAAAAGCATATGATTATTCTCCCATGTGTCCCATAGATGGTCTTAGAAGAGAGTTGAAGGTTCTTGAGTCTACATGCATAAATCTTGATTATGTTTTAGAAAAATTATATAGAATAACATAAATTAGTCGTTGTCTAAAAATACGTGTCCCATAGATGGTCTTAGAAGAGAGTTGAAGGTTCTTGAGTCTACATGCATAAATCTTGATTATGTTTTAGAAAAATTATATTTCTTACATGTATTTTCATATGATGATGATGATCATAAATTTGCTTTCTTGAATTGGATATTTTCATGAGATATTGCATAAATCCTATTTGTTAACTTCTAAAAACATGCATGAAAGAAGATAGGGATTGAGTCTAGAACCTTGAATTGAGAGGGTCAATGGTGATTGTGATTGTGATTGTGATGTGAGAATGATGATGAGTTGATAGAACTTGATAGCCCCTTGAGTCTCCGTAAATGAACTCTGACGATTTGTCTATTCGATTATTCCCTAATGATTATTTAAAGCCAGCTGAGATAATTAGATTCTATATGAGACTGATTGAAAGATTGTGCCTCCATGAGGCTGATTGAAATGATTGGATTGAGATAGTTTGATTGGATGGATTATTTTATGATCATTGAGTCATGGGAGGAATATCGAGCACCGAAAGAGTAAGAGTCAAACTAAGTCACACTCATTAGACTATGCAGCCGAGCGCAGGTGAGGATTAGGACCTCCACATCATACTGTGTTGAGGTCCCTTCTGATTAGAAGTCCCTGAAATTAATAGAGGACTTATAGATCTACTGTCTCCATTTGGACTTGTCCTTATGGTTTTGATTCATTCTCTACTTGGCAAGTACAGAACGGCTGTGGCAATATCAGCGTGATTGTTATACAATCACTGGCTTATAAGTGATTATTGTCAGATAAGAGAAACTCTCAGAAAGTTTCCACCTTGATTACTCTGAGATGAGATGAGACAAAATGAGATGAGATGAGATGAGATGAGGTGAGTTGAGATAATTTCTTCTGAGATGAGTCCGGTTTGATTGATAAGTTGATTGGTTGATGAGTCATATGTCTACTCTTTATTCTTGCTTTAGATAGACATTTGACATATTGATTGGTTTCTACATTGAGTTGATTGTTATTTTTGTATTGTTCTACTCGTTTCGATTTCATTCAGCTATTTTATATATCGTACATTTCATATACTGCCGTCACTCTAGCGCTACATCATTTTATGATGTAGATACACGAGATAGAGATCATCAACAGACGCTTCATTGAGGATCTTTGGACGTTCAGCAGATTGGTGAGTCTCCCTTATTTCGGAGGATTCATTTACTTTATTTCATCATGCTTTAGAGTTAGAGTTGCTTAGCTTTTATTTTGATTGAGGTAGCCATGGGTCTATCATTGGCACCACCTAATAGTGATAGAGGCTTCATAGACTAGAGCCGGATATTGATTGTTAAGATTGTGAGCTAGTTCTTTCTACTAACCTTTCATTTATGCTATTACTTTGAGACTAATGATAGATGAGCCCATTTACATTATGTTAATTTTCGCTGATTAGTAAAGTGATTGATTGAATGAATATGATGAGACCAAGTCGTTCGCTTGGGGACTAGGAATAGTCTCTGGGTGTCGCCACGTCTTGGGTCCCCTCCCAAAGCGTGACATTTTTCAAATTAACTCATTCTCCTCAAATTTAAGGAAAATGACTTCCGTGCAAAAATTAAGGAAAATATTTTTCAAAACTCTCCTCCAATCTCAAATAAAATTTCTATTTACCATGAGCCCCTTCCCACCCCACACCAACCCCCCCTCAAAATTATTTTTTAATAAAATAAAATTAAAAGTTTATTTTTGAAAAATATTTCACATGTTGAAATATTTTTTACCCCATTGCTATGCCGATTCCCCTGATCCTTCCCCGCCAGCACCTAAAAAAAAATTTTAATTTTTTTTTGAAAAATTTCAAATTTTAATTTTTTTTAGTTAAGTTGGGTCTCTTTTTAATTAAGTGTCCAGGTTGAGTGATAAATCGGGGATGATTTTCATGTTAGAAACTATTTTCCTAAAAAATATTTTCTACTCTCTAGCAAAAAATAAAAGATATTTTTAAAAAAAATATTTTTATTTATTAACCAATCACCAAACAAACATGAGAAAATAAATTAGAAACCAACTTGTCTTTCAGGAAATCATTTTTTAGGAAAGCATTTTCCATGAAAAATATTTTCCTTCATACCAAACACAACCTTATAATGTGTTAGATTTTTTCAAAAGAGGGAGCAACAAAAAGTATTGATTGAAACATCAAGTTAACCGGTATATGATTATTTTGAATTTCAATTTTTTGTACATTCCATTCATGGGTAGTGACTCGAGAATTAGTAGAGATAAGAGCGGGACAAGCAGGAGCAGTACCCCAGCTTATTTGAGTCCACAAATAAACCTTTATTCTTACTTTCGTGGATGAAAGTTCTTTTAGTAGGGGATGTTGTAATTACCCTCTAGATCTTTTTTGTATTTTCGCATGTATCTTCTTAGTTGGAGCGTTTCTATAGCAACCTTATGACATTGGGACTTGCTGGCACTGATGGTGCGATTGTTGCGTTATTCGTTTGGAAAATATATAGTTTTCCATGTTCAAAGGCTAGTTTTAACTGTAAAATAAACGGCTTGAGGGACGTTAAGGGACCATAATAACCAAGAATTATCGATTAGGAACCATTCGTTCCGAAATGGTCAAATCAAGTTGAGAGCTACTCAATGTTAGTTATACCGCATTTTGCAAATTTAGCCTCCTGAATAGGTTAATAGTTGATTTTAGTTAACACTCTTGGAAAATTTGCTTGGATAAGAATTCTGATAGTGTGGTAAACTCCACAATATCGAGTTTGGTCTAAAACAACACTTCATTTGGTAATGGGGACTTTTGAATGCGATTCGACCCTCTTGATTCTTTTCATTACAAGTTGGATATAAGTAGGACCTACATTAGATCATAATGACATGCGATGAGAATTTTGTTTGTGCCATTGGATCCGAAACATCGAAATTAGTAAGCATACATAGTACATTTGTGAAAATTAAATTTCGTACAAGCCCGAAACATAGAAAAAAAGGATTGGATGGTTGTCAAGTGAGGGATGATGTGGCATGTTGTAGTTCTGCCATGTGGCTATGATGTGGCAAGGATATGGCAGACTTATTATAGAAGTATCAAAAATTGCTTTTGGCATGCCTTTTGAGGTATATTTTGTGATTTTCTGCTTGATATTATTGTTGATTGTTGGAAACTTTGAATATTGATATCTTTCCCGTTTGAAACTGAAATTCAGTGAAATTTTAGTCCAAATTGAAGATCTTTTCGAGGCAAACATCATGGTGTTATCGATGTCTCCAGATTTTGCTGCTCTTCGAGGTAAATTGATAAAATAGTTGCTGCCATATTGGTATTGTTTATCAGAAATTTCAAAATACAATTTCTTCATCATTTTGAGTCTAATTTCAATAAAATCGTGGTCTCAATTGAAGGATTTTCTGAGCTTAACATTATGGTATAGTTAGATTCTACTGATTTAATTGAAGTTTGGAGAAATTGATAAAGAAACTATTGGAAACATAAGTTTTTCGATAAGAAATGTTTTTCATTTTTGGCTATTTTATATCATTTTAGACCTCGGATTGAGCCCAAATTTGAGGTACATGCTCAGAGTAAAATGGATGAGATTGTATGGCTTTGTTTTAAAATTTTGCTGTGGGCTCGCTTTTTGGCCCAAAAATTAATTGTCAAAATAACTGTATTAATGTTGTGATTCTATTTTTGATAGTTTGACAACAGTTTGAGAATGCTAAGAGGAGTATAACCCTCATTGATTGGCTAGGAGCATGGGTAATCGATATCTAGGTAGGCATCCCTCTTTGTAGACTGAGTTGAATATGTGAATGTTGATTGGAAAGCATGAGTATATGCTAGAGTTGATACGTAAATGATCGTACTTGTTGGTTATGCTAAGTTAAAGTCTGTAATTGTTAGGTTAGATATTGTATTTGCTAAATGTTGTATATTAAAGGTTGTGGTAATGAGATTGACTGTACTGACGCTGTATATTAATTTCGTACTATAGTTGAGATTATATTTGTTGAATCTACTGTACTAGCTGATACCTGTGGTTGCCTAGATGTACTTGTTATTGTATCGTGATCATTTGTGACCTGTATATTGGTTTAGTTGCTCTGTTTCTGGTTATTCACTGTGATGTTGCCTAATATTGTTGAAAACTATTGAGTTAAAGGCTTTTTTATGTTGAATTGAGGCTGTAATTCCAATTTGAGCACACTAATGACTGTTATATTGAAATAATTGGATTTAGTGTTGTTTGGCTATAAATGAATCTGTTAAGCGCTACAACTTGGTCAGTGAATCAGGTAAAGATCGAGAGTTGAGAACAAGCATAGTAGAGGCTACATGGGTAATTGCACTATTAGACTAACACATATTACTATATGAACACTTATTAAACCTATTGGGTTGTCTAATACTGAGAAATATATTGAATCTTGGAAACTTAGTTGTCTGTTATACTTCTGATCACCTGTTGAGATTTTGTGTCGTATCCTGCCGATGTTTTTTTTATTCTACAAGTTGACTTGTTGGGACTTAGTCTATGTTTAGGCTAATGATGTCCTAGACTCGCGTTACTTAGAGCTGATAGTTATTACAGATACACATAGTGTGACTTGATAGACTCAGTTGATTGTTCCTGAGTTAGAGGCTCAACATATTATTCTTGAGTTAAAGGCTTAGTTGATTGTTAGACTACTTGGCGCTGGCTGACTTCCCCAACCGGATTCCAGGTCAGGAAGATATCTAGTAAAGGCTAGGTATAGTTTGAATTGTGTGTCACGTTTTGACATGATATATTTGGATCAGGTGTCACGTTCTGACACGATATATTTAATCAAATGTCACATTTTGACATGATATATTTGAATCAGGTGAATATATTAGATTGGGGGTCACATGCTGATATATTATGAGATTGGGTGCCACATTTCAGTATGATATATATTGTCATTACCACTACCCATACCGATACACTTATATACCCTATTTTTGTGTGTAGGTGTAACTTCTAAATTTATGGAGGGGGGAGGGACTAGTTAGTATACAAGCATAGACATTAGGGTCTTAGCCTTACATACATTTTTATACCTTGACCTCATCCTGGTTGCGTCCGTGGCACAAACATACGTTACCTAATTTGGTAGTTGGGTTGCTTGAATATCTAGATAGTTATCACTTGGCTTTTGATTATGTGGTTTAGACTTACATAACCTGATTTGGTAGTTGGGTTGCTTGAATCTCTAGACAGTTATCACTTGGTTTTTGGTTCGGCAGATAGTGTTTATAGTACATAGTCTAGTTATTCTTGTAGCACTTATTATATTTCTTTCAGTCAGTGGGTACCTTATATTGGTATTCACCCTTACTTTTCTACATCTATCTATAGTATAGGTCCTAGCACGAGCCACCGTTGCTGACTTTGATTCATCATTGCCATTCCTGGAGACTTTTGGTGAGCATGAGATGGCTTTTGGGATCTTCTGCAGTCTGCTTCTGCCTAGTTAGTATCTTGGTATCCAGACACTAGCCTAGGTATATATAGTTTTGGCTTGTAGCTGTATTTGTGTTATTCGCGGTCTATATACTTTTATTTTTATCTATAGTAGCTCAGTACAGTTGTTCCAGGTTCTGGGATAACGATCTTTGTTTTGTATTGTTGTTGTTTAGCTATAGTCCCACCTTGGTTTCTAGACAGGTTACCTTGGTTATTGGGGTAGCCGGGATATAACAGGCGCTATCACGAGTTGTAGTGTTGAGTCATGACTATCATAGTCAAAATAAATGGGTATTAAAATTTTACCCCCTCACGTATTATTTTTAATTATTTTCTCTCTTTCCTACCGAAACCTTACATTATAAGAAATCATTTTCTCCCTTATTTTGGCTTCAACCAGAATTGTCGCATCGTTTCTCTTCACCCAAAATTCTACTTCACTCAAAAAACTTCGACTACGTTCATATCCCTAGCTTGAATAATAACAAAAAATGGTAAATCTCTTCAGTCAAAAAATCCCCCACCTACATTTTATTCTTCAAATTTCTGCATATTTTCAGTTATTTTTATTGATTCCGTTTTCTTGATTGTTAATTTTTAGTTTTGGCTCTTTTATGATTTAGTTCAAGCTCTCTTAAAATTCTATAAAAATACCCTATATTCATGGTGGGGATAAATCGATGTGTGGCATGATAAGATAAGAATTAGTAGATGCCAAATTTATCTTTTTCGAAAGAACCCTAATCTTTCATGTTTTGGGCTTTCTCTTCTACTCCATCTGTATGCATCAATGATGCTGGAATATATCCGCCATTATATATAGCATCAATCTAAACCCTTTTTCACCATGTTTGCATCCCTCTGAGTGGATGTAAAAGAAAGGATTTCTTAAAGCAACCCACAGGTTCTAGATCTAGGAGTCAATTTTTCAAATGAGCATTCGGTACATGTATGAGCCCAAGGAAGAGGGAAATGGTCACCACTACTGAGGATCCTCGCTTATCATAAATAGTTTATTTGAGGGTTCATCATTGTTCAAGCCTAGATAGTCATTTTTCTTAAAGATGGTTATGTTCTGTTCTTAGACCGATGACTCATTACTCCTACGTCGCTCAAGCACATATATATTTTATATTCAATTTTGGCTATTTTCTTTATATATAATTGAATTGATGCAGATACAAAGTGCACAAATGCTCAAAAAATGGAAAATACTTAAATTCTCGCATGTCAACCGTAGAAAAAGGAATGCAAAGAGATGTCATATGTCATCAAATGGTAAATACCTTAACCATGAATTTTATTTTACAAAATATTTTGTTATACCAAATAAAATGTGTTGTATGCTGCTTATTTTTTTACTCTATATCAATATTATACTATATTAATTATATTAAACCCTTTCAATATTGATATGAACTACTATTACATTAGTTTTGAATAGTGTCAACATAAATTTAAAAGTCATTAATACTGAATAATATAAAGTATAAGTACTATACAAGTATTTAAAATGTGAAGGTAAACTCAATAAACTCAAACTCTTTCAATTTTCCGCCCAATTAGAAAAAATATTATTCTAATTTGTTTTGATCTTTGTAAATTTAGATTCATCACCAGAATTTTTATCTCGCTTCATCAGATATTTCTTCAATCTTCGTCACTGGTAATTTCTCTATCTACTAATGAGATTTTATGAAGTTAAATTTTGATCTATATGATTATTGTTTTAATTTGTTTTGATCTTTCTAAATTTCTCCATATTCAAAGAAATACATGTTATATTTTAAAATATTTATTTATAAATCTTACTTTATTTATACTAATATGCTTTTATATTACAAAGTAAGTGATATATTTTTATATTTGAAAATAATTTATTTTTGAAAATAATTTATTTTTGAAAATAATTTATTTTTGAAAATCTTAGTTAAAAATCGTAGCTTGAACAAAAATATTTGAATTACTAAATCTCTAATACTTGGGTAAGAAAAAAAGTAATTGTCATGATCATTAGGCTATTCCTAGTCTTCCTAACATCATTGGCAAGTATTGTTTTTGCTAATAATATTTTGTTCCTAAATCAATTCCTTAACAATGGCGAGATTTTAGTACCGTCCAACCAAAGATTTGTAATAAGATCTATTAAAATTCTATTTGAATGTATGGATGCAATAGATACTAGGATTGTGGTAAAGGAATATAGGGCCTAGCGTAGTATGGGTTGGCAATAGATTGAAGCCACTTGGATGTGGTGCAATGATTGTATTTGAAAAAGAAGAAATTACTTTTGTTCAAATTTTTATACAAACAACTGTATGGATTCATAATCCAAACTATTCTCAAACCAATTCTACACCTCCTAGATTGCTGCTATTCTTTTTCCAAGGGCAACTACACTCTATTAGATCTGAATGAATATCATGATGCCCAGAGGATAATACTCATTCAGACCTAATTAATGAAGAGATGTTGCGCTAAGAAAATGAATAACATTGATCTAGGACTGCAACACTGGTCTAAGAATAATCTAGTTTGGATCATAAGTTCATAAGGATGTTCCTATAAAATCTTGAATGGAAATGGATCCATTTATTTTTTTACAAATACTAGTGTTGCACCATATCTAAGTCGATTCAATCTATTGTCAATGTATATTGTATTGGGTCCTATATTCTGATACCAAAATTCTAGTGACTCTTGCAGTCAAACATTTTAATAGAATTCAAAAATTCTAATTCAAATGTTTGATTAGACGATACTAAGATCTAGTCATCGCAATTAAATTGATTTAGGAATAAAGTATCATTAGCAATAACAACACTTGCATATGAGGTTATGAAGATAAGAGATAGTCAAGAAAGCATGATAACCATTTCTTTCTTGTCCAGACATGAGAGAGTTTAGGAAATCAAATATTTTAAATCAACCATAGATTTTTGCTTAGGCTTTTACATGAATTTTATTTTTATTTTAATTCAAATTGCTCTTTAATGTTGAGGGATTGCATGTTCATATTTTCATTTAGTATGAGCCATGCCTACTTAAAATTTGATTTGTTTATTTTGTTTTAAAATTGATTGTCCTTTTATTCTTACCTAAATAATTAATTAGGCAAATATGTGATATGATTTTCAATACATCATTATAGTTTGAAAGAATTTTAGTTTATAGATAGAGTAAGGAGTTCATTGTTATTTTCTCTCTCTTTTTTCCCTCTTTCCTCTCTCTCCCTGCATTCTTGCTCGTCTCTATCTTCTCTACAACTATTTTTACATGAAAACACTTGGCTCACAAAAGGTATAAATTCACAGTTTGTCCCTCTGTAAGATTTACTTCCAACTTCACTAGACAATAATGAGTCTTTCAACAGAAGATTACAAACCGATGTAACTTACCCCTTGTTTAAATTGTTGTTGCCCATTGTATTGTATTGTTAGTTAAAATACAATATTTATTTTGATTGTTACTTAAATTTCATTGTATCGTATCGTTTATTTCCATTGTTAGGTAACAATGAAAAGACTCATTTTGTGTAACGGCTGATTTGATGTGGTTGCATCATTATTTTAATATCTTCTTCTCATTTTTGAGTTTATTTATTTATTTAATAATTCTACTTTATCATTTACCCTGTCTTTTCACGGTATTTGCCACATATCCTACAATTTATTATAGGTTTATCATTCAAATTATGGATGTATGATATTATATAACGACTGAGAAAAATACAATCTATCCAAACATTGTAAGTATTAGAATAATACAGTACGATACAATACAATAAATTATGAAACAATACATAACAACCATCCAAACAAAGTGTTAAGGAATTACAAATTTTAATCCCTAACAATACAAATCTTGCAAGGTTTATGTTCCCCAAGTCTTAAGTTGCTCAATTTGAAGATTAAAATTTTAATTCAGTCTTTAAAACACTAAAACTGAGATTGCATCAATTAACAACTCCATGAAAAACCCATAAACATAAACTATATAATAAGACCTGGCTCTCCAACTGTAATGTTCAAGAAGCACCATAAGTCAATTAGTTAATTGCCTTTCTTCTCTCTAATTGTATAACCTACTCTAACTGACTTCTTTTCTATTTAAGCTAACTTTGAAGAGAGTTGTTCTTCATTTCAAACTCCACATCAACTCAAACTCTCTTGAGTTTAGTTCAACTTCAGGTGAGATTATTTGTTTAAGTCAACCTCTTCACTACATTGGTGTTGTAGTCAAACTCTAACCCTTGCATTCCGCACATGTTTATTTCTTTTGAGATATCAAAATTTACCATCATCCATTCTTTGATTTTTGAATTCTTATCTTTATTCCCTTTATGATCTTGGTATGATTTAAACTGCTTGAGACAACGCATCTTTGGAAGAGCTTGATGAACATATTTCACGTCATTTTGTCAATCATCAAAATTGCATAGTACCCACTAAGAAGAAAAGAAATGACTTGTTTTCGTTTAAATCATCTTAATATATTGGAGAAAATGGTAATGTTATTATCAAACTTATTTAGTACTTGGATAGTTTGACACTAGAGTGCCTAAAATTAGCTTAAACTAAAATTTCAATCTGATACCAAAAATAGTTGAATCTCAAATAATCAAATTATATTACTGCCAAACAAATGTGGGATGCACTGATAAATTTTTATGAGGGAACTAGTCAAATTAGGAAGTTCAGGATGATGATATTGTTCATTGAATATGAGTCTTTAAAGATGATGATAGTGAATCTTTGCTGGAGGAAATAAGAAGCCAGCCATTATTGTTACTCTAAGAACTGCTCTCAAAATGAATGTTAATCCTGGTCCTCTACAACCCAAATCCAACAAATCAAAAATAAATGACTCTATTGGTGGCAGCTGCGGTGCAATATTTTCTTTTAAGAAAAGGGCAAGCGTGGAGTCTGCGGCCATTGTTACTCAAAGCTCTACTGATTGACATGGAAAAGCAAAATTAACTCCTAATTTTGATTCTCTTGTTGTCTCTAAAAAACCTAATTTCAAGAAAAGGGGAAATGTGGAGTCCTCTGGTCGACATGAGAAAGACAAAGGGAAATTGGAAGCTTCTGCTCGTCTGACTCAATCAAAGAAAATGGAAAAAGGAAAGGCTAAAGAAGAAGACAATCCCCATTCCAAAAAAGGGAAATTAAGCATCTCTGAAGAAAGGGCAAATGTGCAGCTAGCTTCCTTGAGAGATGGTTAATTTTGCTTTCTCGGAATGAGGCAGGAATGGTTAATTTTGCTTTCTTGGAATGAGAATTGTCGTCTTTTTTAGCCTTTTCTTTTTTCATTTTCTTTGATTGAGTTGGGAGCAGAAGCTTTCAATTTCCCTTTTACTTTCTTACGTCGACCAGAGGACTCTACATTTTTCCTTTTCTTGAAATTAGTTTTTTTAGAGACAGCAAGAGAATCAGAATTAGGAGTCAATTTTGCTTTTCCACATTGATCAGTAGAGATTTGATTAACAATGGCGGTAGACTCTATGTTTGTCTTTTTCTTGGAAGAAGATGTTGCACCTCAGCCGCCACCATTAGAGTTATTTGTTTTTGGTTTATTAGATTCAGGTGGTAGAAGACCAAGATCAACATTCATTCTGAGAATAGTTCTTTGAGTAACAATGGTGACTGACTTCTTATTTCCTCCAGCAAAAATTCACTACCATCATCTTGAAAGATTCATATTCAATGAACAATATCATCATCATGAACTTCCTAATTTGACTAGTTCCTTTATAAACATTTATCAATGCATCCTATATTTGTTTGGCAGTAGTATAATTTGAGACCCTATTTGTAACACCCACAAAATTCATTCCACCTAGTCTGAGGCCTATGTACGAGACAACATACAACCCTATACTAATCCACCGCCCGCAGATTAGGTTTCATATCTTGTTGGTTCAAAAATTAACTTTTCAGTATAATGAGGTATGAGTTGTCAGATGGCCTGTAGAAGTATTTACGACCCGTAGAAGAGGTTTCGTAGGTCATATGTCAAATTTTAGTAACTCAAACTTTTGGATACCTTACCTATGAAAGGTCACCTATGGCCCGTAAAAAGAACCACGGCCCGTAGACAGGGTCTCGTGGTTCCTGTTGGCAGTTTTTAAGAAAGGCATTTTTGTGTATTCCTATCCTTTCTAATCAAATCCCAAGATGTTTTGGACTTAATCGAAGTCATATAATATTTTTGTGTATTCTTATCCCTTTTAATCAAATACCAAGACGTTTTGGACTTATTCCTTAATACACACTTAGGAATCCTTGAGAGCACCAGAGAAGGGAGAAAAGTGAGAGTTTCAAGTTCAAATGTGAGGATCAATAGAGAATTGAGTGTTTTTCAAATTTCTAGGTATGTAAAGCTTCCTAAATTGTAGGATTGAGTCCGTCCATGCACCTTTTTGTAGTCTTGATTCGGGTCATGCATGAGAATGAGTAGTGTAAATCCTGAAAATTCTAACCTTGAATTTCTTGTATTACTTTGAGTTCTCGTGATCTTATGTGAATGTGTTGATGTAGTGCATTGCAAATATAATGATAATGAAATAGTAGTAGAAGTTATTCATATTGACATGAACCCTTTTTCACTATTGATAGTGTTTTGCATAATGTTTGACTTGAGAATATGAGTCTATTATTTGAGTTGAGCATCCGGAGCATGCTGAGTATGAGTAGTATGTACATACGTTTTGTTCTTGCATGTGCATGAGTTGAGCATCTTATATGTGAGTGAATTGAGCATGACTGCATGAGATTGAATGACCTTATGAGTCTGAGTCCTACATGATGTGAACAAGAGTCTTGATTTTCCTAACATAAGTGATGATTCTAAATTGCTAAGTTATTGAGGAATTGAGTTGAGATGTTGGAGATGAGTCAATGAGATGAACTTGAGTTAAATTTCATGAGTATGTTTTAGTCTTGAAAGGAGTATTGAGCACCGAGCGGGTGAGAGGATAACACCCCAGAACTACGTGCCCAGTGTATGATAGTCATGCAGTTAACTCTAGCGGCTCATGTCCCAAAAGATGGATATTTTCTTTGTATACAAGAGAGAGAGAGAGGTTAACACTTTTTACCTTGGCAAGTTTAGGACGGGCATAGCAATAACATTGATATCATTGTGCATTACCAAACTTATGGTGGTTGGAGTTATGTCGGTTACAGAAACTTCCAAGCAACACTTCACTGGGAATATTATATTTTAAACTAACCTGCATGAGAAACCAAGTCTCTTTCCAAAGCATGATTTTAAACCTTAAACTTGCATCATTTATTTGAGCTGAGTTATGACACGATGAGTTGGGTTTGGAGTCGAGTTGGTCAATTTGAGTCTAAGCCTTATTTGTTTCTTGAGTTATTTTTCATACCAGTATATTCCATGTACTGAAGCCTATTTGGGCTTACATTGTTAATGATGCAGATACTGGTAATAGAGGACTTTAACAGATGTACCATTGAGGTTCAATTTCCTTATTTCCACAGTTTGTGAGCCCTCTTTGCTATCCGAAGGAACCTTTCTTTTATTTTTATTGGTTATTTTTATTTTCTCTGAGTTGGGTATCCATGTATGCATACTTTCCAAGAATTACAAATCTTTCAATTTTTGCTTTGTTAGTTTTTCATGGTTTCTATAACCCTAGTTGTGGAGTTAGTTGCTCATGTCATTATAGTTGAAGAAATCATGTTAGATATTTGCATAGTTAAACACTTACAATGATGAAATGAAGAACGTAAAATCTAGTTCTTCACATAAATCGCAACAGCAAGATTCAAAAATAAGCACAAATTGTATCTACTCAAAATCTCTAAGAACTACTCAAAAAAATAACAATATGTGTTCTAACAGTCTCTTCATCCAAAAAAAAACTAAAAACTCTATTTATAAGCAATAAAAATCAAATCCTAAACTGAATAGGAAAATTAGATTCTGGACTATCCAAGAGCCAATGTACGGCTTGTAAAATGATTTATGGCTCATGGATGGGGATCGTGGATTGGTTTCTTTGAATTCTACATGTTAGAATCCATATGTCCTTCATTAGATCAATTAGGAAAAGTTTGGAAGCAAAAGTGGAATTTTCGAAAATTAGAGATCATGAGTTAATTAAGTGGAGCCCACATAAGTTTGTGTTAGTATTTAATTGGAATAACACATAGGTGGGCTATGGACACCTAATCAAGTCTTGTTCTCTATATATAAGATGATCCCCTCATTTTCACATTTCATCCAACACTTAGAAAAAAGAAGCAAAGTTGGGAAAAAATCCTCTAAGGGTTCCAAGATATATAAGATGATCCCCTCATTTTCACATTTCATCCAACATTTAGAAAAAAGAAGCAAAGTTGGGAAAAATCCCTCTAAGGGTTCGACCAAGAACAAGCAAATGGGGAAAATCTTTTCTAGTTTTTTCAAAAATTATTTGTTGATGCAAACCCCCTATTTTGAGGTCCCTAAGTAGCGTGGGAGTGTTGTTGGAGCAATTAATCATCTATTTTTCTCACTTTTGGAAACTCTAGCCCATTTGTGGAGTTGAAGTGGTTAGGTAAGATTTAATATTATTTAATGTATTGTAAAGGTTGTAAGTATGTTGTAGTATGTTAAATGAAGGAAAATCATGAAATATGGAATCTTGGAAGTGAGTTATGTGTGAAAATGTTTGGGGTCGTGTGAGTATGTATGAGTTGTGTAGGGTGTGTTAAGGTGTTGGGCCGAATGGGTATATGTATGTTGTGTTGTGTTGTGTTGGAACTATGAATTAATGCCTAGTTAGTATATTATTATCATTATAGGGTGAAAGAATGATTGTAAATCATCCATATGTATGTAGTGTGCTAGCCGGATTTATGATTATTGTTAAATGATGAAAGAGAGCTATTGTTGTTATATTGCCTTTCGAATTGATTATTGATGTTGCTAGATTGTTGTTATTGTTGTTGTTAATTGATTGAGCCGAGTTAAATTCTCGGGGTGGCCTATTTTCAGGGGAAATGCTGCCCAAATATTTGTAGAATTAGGGGTAAAATTCGAATTTAATGCCCAAAAAGTCTTTAGCTAATTGTTTGGCATTCTCATGACTTGTTTGTAGACCTTGGGCAGTCCGAAGTATAAGTTGAATTTGACTTGCGTTTGGATTGTATTGGGGAGCATTTGAGGTAACCTTCCTTTTTGGCATGTCTTAGTTAAAGTAGGCTATGATACGAGGCTTGAGAAAACTCTATTCTTGTAATTCGAGCATGTGTACGGTCTATATTTGTTTCTTGGTATTTTTCTGTTAATATGTCATAACATTGATTCTTATGTCTCTAGAATTCATAAATTTCTAAGGATATGTAAATTTGATTAGTTTTGAAAGAAGTTGTTTGTTAACTATTTTAAAACTACAACCGTCCTTAACTTTTACAGAAAGACTCGAATTGCTTTGAAATTCCTCGTAAGAGTTTGTATGATCTAGGATGAGTATGTTCTTCATAAGTTTGGCCATTTCGGGTCTCCACTGCTCGTGGGTCCCGCGATGCCTTGGATGTAATTTTGGTAACTTTTGAAAGAATTTATAATAATTATGCTTCCGATTTCAAATATGATTATTTTGCTTATCTTTTGGATATATGACAAGAATTTTATGCATATGATGACTCACTACTCCGCTCGTGACTACTATAATATTGTTCGCAAACTTATGTTTTGGATTTATGACAATAATTTTATGCATATGATTACTCACTACTCCGCTCATACCCATTTTGATATCGTTCACCAGTTCCCGGGCCGATTGATTGTCGTGCGCATTATGATATACTCCGGTGTTATGCTGTGATGCGGTTTCGAACTTCGCCCAAAGGTCGAATTTCGCTTTTATTTGGTGTTATGCTGTAATTGGGCTTTATGCTATGATTGACATCATGCTGTTTTGTGATATGTGATGGAGATTCGGAGATTTGCAACTTTCTGGTATTATGCTGTGTTATGGCGCCATTGACGG
>BAUE01078613.1:0-19554 GCA_000787875.1 Solanum virginianum | reverse complement strand
AAGATGTACCACGACTTGAGGGAAGTCTATTGGTGGAATGGGATGAAGAAAGACATTGCGAAGTTCGTTTTCGAGTGTCCCAATTGCCAATAGGTTAAGGTTGAATATCAGAAACCTTGTGGGTTAGCTTAGAACTTCGAGATTCCGGAGTGGAAATGGAAAGTGATCAACATGGATTTCATTACCGGGTTACTAAGATCCAAAAAGCAGCATGATTCAATATGGGTGATTATAGATAGGATGACTAAATCAACCCACTTTTTAGCAGTAAAGACAACCTATACGGCTGAGGAGTATGCCTGACTTTACATTTAGGAGATTGTGAGGTTGCATGGGGTTCCCTTGTCCATTATCTCGGACAGAGGAGCTCAATTCACCTCTCAATTTTAGAGATCTTTCCAGAAGGGATTGGGTATGAAGGTGAATTTGAGTACCACTTTTCACCCTCAAACAGACGGGTAGGTAGAGTATACTATTCAGAGTTTGGAAGATATGTTGAGGGCATATGTGATTGATTTCAAAGGAAACTGGGATGATCACTTACCATTGATTGAGTTCGCGTATAATAATAATTACCATGCCAGCATCCAGATGACCCCGTATGAGGCATTGTACGGGAGGAGATGTAGATCCCTGATTGGCTGGTTTGAGGTGGGTGAAGCTGAGTTGATTGGGCCTGACCTCGTACACCAGTCTATGGAGAAGGTGAAAGTCATTAGGAAAAGGTTGAAGATAGCCCAGAGTCTCTAGAAATCATATACGGACGTGAAAAGAAGAGACTTGGAGTTTGAGGTAGATCATTGGGTGTACTTGAAGGTGTCACCCATGAAGGGTGTCATGAAATTTGGCAAGAAAGGGAAGCTGAGCCCCCGGTATATTGGGCCATACCAGATTGTAAGAAGGATTGGGAAGGTTACCTACGAGTTAGACTTGCCTTTCGAGCTAGATGGAGTTCACCAAGTGTTCCACATGTCTGTGTCAAAGAAGTGTTTGGGGGATCCAACCTTAGCAATTCCTGTGGAGAGTATGGGTGTGAAGGACAACTTAGCATATGAGAAAGTTCCAGTCTAGATCCTTGACCGATAGGTTCGTAAGCCGAGGAACAAAGAGATAGCCTCCGTTAAAGTCCTATGGAGGAATCAATTTGTTGAGGAAGCTACATGGCAAGCTGAGGAAGCGATAAAACTCAAATACCCACATCTATTCATACCATGTGACGATGACGTCGAAGGTAAATATTCTTATTCTTACCAATTTCTAATATTCTTTTCCATTAAATGATGCCTTGTGTTATTCCATTCCTGAGTCTAAGACAAAGATAAATAGATGATGGATAGAGAGAGTTCGAGTGTTCCCGAGTGAGGAATGAAATAAATTGTGAGTTTATTTGAGTCCCTGTTCGACCTTTACTCATCATTCAAGGACGAATGATTTCAAAAGGGAGATGATGTAACACCCCCGTGAAATTACTAAAATGCCCCTCAACTTTATCGTGCATACAATGTGTCTTCCCAAGGTATGATGGAAAATCTGAGATCAAATTTGCGATTAGTGCAAAAAATTGAGTCAAAAAATGGTCTTGACTCGGCGTTAACGCAAAAAAATGCGAGTTATTTTTTTCAAAGTGGGCTTAAAACATTGAGTTTTTCATGCCCCTTTCGCGATGCGGAGAGAACGCGGAATCACACTTTAGTTTTTTTCAAAAATTGGATGGAAATTGAAAGTTCGTGAAAAAGTGTATAAATACACTAGTGCGCGTCGTGCACTAGTCCATGGAGGACCCAGTTTTTTTCTTTTAGTTCAGGAAGGGAAATTTTATCCTTCCCGATATATTTTTACACCCCCATGTCGGTTTTTAAACATATTTTCATACAAAAGGGTTTTAAAACCAAAAACTATCCTAAGTCTATTAATTTTACACTAAGTCTAAGAGAGAAAAAGAGAGGAGAGGAAGGGTTTCAGAAGAGGATTCAAGGTTCTTTAAAGATTCGTCATTCTTAGGTATGTAAAGGCTACCCTAAAGTATGAAATTGATCTTTCATGTGCCAATGTAGAGTTAGGATGACAATTCATGATTAGAAATCTTGATTTATGAGTTCTTGGAAGTTTTTGAATGACTACTTTAAATTCTTGAGCAGTTGCTTTAAATTCTTGTACACTATCTTGAATTCTTGTTTTAAATCTTTAAACTATAATTTTATATCATGAACTGATGATCATCATATTTAAAGTCTAATGTATATTTATTTCATTATGCTGTTGTAACTTAATCTTTAGAATTCCGCCCTGTAAAGACTCTAATAATGAACTTAGGGAGATGTCTAGAGCCTTGAATGTCTGAAAGTGATGCTTGATTGAGTCTGAGTCCTGAGGTGAGTGTGTTGGAGACTGTGATAGCTGAAATTATTGTTGATAGAGTTAAATAAGTATAATTCCCTTAGACTGGATAGATAATGTTGCCCATAGAGGTTGAGTGATGAGAGTTCTTGATGGATTGATGGATTTATGAGCATGTTAAGTCTTGCGAGGAGTATTAGCATCGAAATGGGTAAGGGTGAGTCCCACTCGAACCCATTAACTACGTGGCTAGCGTAGGAGAGGATTAGACCGCGAAAGTGAAAGTTTTCTTTGTCCCGAAAGGGGACTTGACAGACTATTGAATCCATTAACAGACTCGTCCTTTACCCTGGCAAGGTACTGGACGGATGTGACAACGACATCTCTTCGTTGTATCACTACCGGCTCATAGTCCTTTACCCCGGCAAGGTAATGTACGGGTGTTGCAACAATATCTCTTCGTTGTATCACTATCGGCTCACAGGTAGTGGTTGTCGATTATAGAAACTCTCAGATAGGTTTCATGATGCTAGAACTCTGATGTGATGTGAATGTTTGTTGCTTGATAGCAATTGATGTGATAGAGCCTTGTCCTTTATATCTGGGGTGAGGCTGAGTGACGGATGGGTGATGATTAAACTGTTTCCTTTTTCTTTAGCCCATTTTACATATAGTATATTCTACGTACTAACGCTTCTCTGGCATAGTTAAATTGTTTCCCTTTTCTTTAGCCCATTTTACATACAGTACATTACATATACTAATGCCCTTCTAGTGCTGCATCATTTTATGATGCAGATTCTATAGACCGAGGACTTCAGCAGCCCGATCGTTGAGGTTCAGAGCTCTCTATTCCAGACAGTGGTGAGTCCTCCTCTGCATTCGGAAGATGTTTATTTTCTTTTGATTTCTAGTGTTTTATTTGATCTTGGTAGCCATGGCCTGTCATGACACCGTCTCAGACTGTAGCATAGAGGCTTCATAGACATAGATGTTGATGTTGATGTGGATGATCCTTTTCCTTCTTTCTTTTTTTATATTGAGACTGTTGATTTCCCTATTCTATTTCCTTATAATAGACTGATGTTGATAGTATGAGCCCACTGATAGGATAACATTTATATTCATTATATCATTTCTTTTCCGCTGATGAATTGAATGAACGATGACAAAGAGACTGAGTGGTCTGCTTGAGGGCTAACAATAGTTTTCGAGTGCCGATTACATCTAGGATACCCTCCCGGGGCGTGACAATACCGATATTGATATAAATATACCGACAGAGTATATAACAAATATATTTTCTACATATTTAGAGTTTAATAATTTTTTATTTATTTCTTATAAAAAATCCTATATACCAATTGGGTATCAATATACCGCTAGAGTATCACAAATGACTGAGCTCATTCTATATGATATCGCTATGGTATATATACCGTCAGAGCATATTTCATAATATTTATGCTAACGTCAGCACGTGAAATAAAAAGGGGTAAGTGAGTAGAAAGATAAACAGTTTAGGTAATGAGTCCATTAAGGGTAAATAGTTTAGATTAGGTCAATTAAGGGTAAATAATTTTAAATTAGATCTATTTTGTGGACTTTTTCCTTTTTTTTTCTTGGAGGAGAGGGGGAAGGGGTTCCTTTTGTGGTTTACTTTGAACAATAATCAAACTTCCTTCTTTATCTTATACATTATCCATTTTACACTTCTTATATCACATATATATAATACCTTTTTATATTATATATATTTTTTTTTAAAAATTAAGTATTTATAATTTTTTCTTTAAGTTCATTATATTATAAGTATAATATTAGGAGCATATGAATTCATCATAAAATTTAATATATTTTTATGGTTGTTATTGCAATATAATATACATTAAGCATGTGTATATGTATGTACGCATATGTTTTTTTGTCTTTCTCCCCTCTTTTATTCCATGTGTTTCATATTACTTTATCATTCTTGATATGACATTCCTTACAAAATTTAATTATAGGTGTATTTTGCGAAATTAATATTATTAATAATACTTTGAAATATTAAATTTGACTATTACTATTTTATGTAGCTATTTAATACTAAGGTTAGAAATTAAAAAAAATATTAAAAAATTCTTTTAATTTCATAAATTGAACAAGTAAATTAAATAAATATTTTTAAAATGAGGGTCCAATAATATAAATAGCATGGGCATTCTCTATTATTTATGTAAATAAACAAATTTTGATAGACAATGATATAATTTACAGATAATTTTAAATCCAAATAAATACAAGCTTTAAAATTGGGCCATAATTAAATTAATTATTTTGTAATACCTACGTCAAAACATATTTACATAGTTATTATTCTCTACTATTTTCACTTATATAAATAAATGTGGGAGTTTTGATTATTATTAATAAAATTATTATTTTTTCATTATGTTAATTTACATCAACTTATATAATTAATTAGTATTTCCCATTTTTATTCGTTCAAAAGATAATATTTATACTTTAATGAAAGATTTATTACATGGATTACCACAAAAAAAAAAGATTTATTACATGAAATCTAGAAAAATAAAAATATCATAATTTTAATTGATAATAAAAGGATATAATAGATGTTTTAAAATTTTAGTTAGGATAAAGGTAGAAATTTAATTATTGTTTAGAGTTAAGACAGGTTTAATTTTAAAAATAAAATTGGGGGTGAAATAATTTTCACCCATGCTACTTTATTTTTGTTAGTATTGTTTGCCATAATAATAATAGACGAATAAAATGGTAGAATTGATTCTTTTCTCACACAATTAAAATTAAGGGATTCTGTTCCATATTAACTGAATTTTTGAGGTAACATACACATATTAAGAAAAATATTTAAAGATAAATTTTACACTATACTTTTCACTATTGCCCTTTGTAAAATTATAAATATATAGTGTAATTTATTTTCTAGAAAATATAAAAGTTCAATAAATGAAAGGCCAAATATGAAAAAAGTTTCAAACATTCGTCTTGAACTTTGAAAAATTTAACTATTTTGAACCTTAAAAAAAACTTCAAAAATTTAATAAATTTGAGACGAAGGAGAATATTTATTAATTATATTATGAATCTCAAAAGCCAAAACAATACATAAATACGTTAGAGTTTGACCAAATTACTATGATTCTTTTTTCACACAATTAAATTACTTATTTTAATGTCCATTATTAATTATAGGTGAGACTTTAGGAATACTCAATCATCTACATAGAAATTTAAAGGATCGTTTGGCGTGAAGGATAAAGATATTTAATTTTAAAATAAAAATATAATGCCACTTAAATTAATATTTAGTTGGCAAATTCGGGATAATTTTTTTCGAAATTAATAAATAGTACCTGAATAAGTTATCTCTCTTCTTGAGGGATATGCTAATTCTGAGATAACTTATCCCGAGATAACAAGTATAAATGACAAATGTATCCTTTTAAACCTTTTTTATATCTCATTTTAAATATTTATGTATATTTACATTATTTATTAATGCAAGCATAAAATGCAGGTCCCCTTAAGACAGACCACCCTTAGAATCCATCTCGGCTCCAATTGATCAACAATACTACAACAATAATAACAGTAAAATCTTCACTCCTTATTTTTTATGATATTTCTTCATATTTTTCTATTAAAAAGTGACATTATATAATATAATTTTTATTGACTAATTCTTATTTTTTTATATTTTTATTTTTCATAAATTTTTTTACTTTAACAAACTTAAAAATAGAAGTTCTATTTTTAAATTAAATAAGAAGAAAGTTTTATTTTTAAATATAAATTTTTTTACTTTAACAAACTTAAGAATAGAAGTTCTATTTTTAAATTAAATAAGAAGAAAGTTTTATTTTTAAATGCATACCATGCACATATAAAAATATTTAAACTATATAAGATGAAAAATTTATTTTAAAAATGAATATTCAATAACTAAAGCTTGCAAAGAAAATGCATAAAAAACTAATAAAGTGAAGGATATTTTTGTAAACAAACTACATATTCTTAAAATTTATGCAACAAACCAAACACCCAATAAGAAATAATCTCAAATAACTTATTCCATCATTACTAATCTCAATATAACTTATTCGATCATAACTTATATTCAAACCAAACGACCCATAAGTGTCATCATTGCACATCAGAATATAACTTCTAGTTGCTCTAAGCTGCTGATACTTGCTCCTAAATAAACTTAACCTGCTCCACTATTTGATGTATTAAGTCTGTCCAGTTTATCTCGACTCACCCATCTCGAATCATCCAATGGGGATCTATACTTTCACTCATACTAAGCATTATAAAACGTTATCCTTGTACTAAAATGATGGTTGTTATTACACAGACATTTAATAAGAGGAAAGTGATCATTTCAACTTTCCTTAAAGTCTAGCATGCATGCCTGTAACATATTCTCGAGCATTTGAATTGTGCACTTGTCCTAACTGTTTATTGGAGGATTAAAAGTTATGTTAGGATTAACCTACGCCTTAACCCTTTCTGGAACAATTTGTAAAAGTTAGTTATAAATTGTATCCCTCTATAAAAAATGATGGATACGAAGACGACAATAGAGTCTGACTATCTTCCTGATGTACAACTCTATGTAATTCTTGGCAGTAAAAGTAGCCCAGGTCAGCAAGAAATTGGTTGATTTCATAACTTTATCTGCGATTATTCAAGTAGAATCAAACTTACGCTGCGAATAAGGTAATCCTATAATAAAATCCAGATTCATTGCTTTTTCTTTCCAAGATAATAACTATATCGCGCATTAACCCATCGAATTTTTGATCATATATTGGCAATTGGGACACTGGGCCACAAACTCGACAATGTCTTTCTTCAATCATGCGTCATTAATAAATCTCTTTAATATTATGGTACATTTTTGTCAACCTAGAATTTATAAAATAATATATTTAAAATCTATCAATCAAGTAAGACTCGCAAACAATGTAATAAGATAGAAGAGTGAATGTTGTATCAAAATTCATCCTCCCACCAATATACCTCATGAAAATATCTTTTATTTTTTTCTGCTCGTTGTGAAAAATAAATTATTATCCGCAAGTTAAGATTTGCGAAAATCCTTTAAACAATGGGACAATATTTAAATAATGCCTCTTAGATGATCCTACTAGTGCAAATCTTATAGAAAAACTTATATAGACATACTATATTAATAAAATATTTATTATCTGTAATAATAATATTTTTTTCACTGAATACTTATAATGTATATTATGGAAAACTATATATAAAATATATATAATACAAGTTGGTACGCTTTAGTACACATTGTGTCAACTTCTTACCAAATATATGTTTGAACACTTATAATATATTTATAATGCATGCGTAATTCACCTTTTACTATAAATGCATATTTATCGTAATATTATTATATATTATCGTAAATAATAATAAATAAGAAGTATCGCTAAAATGAATAATTATTTTTTAAAAGGTAGTAATTTTTCGAATGTGATAGGAGTATGTAGGGTTATGTTCAAAAATACCCCCATAAGAGGCGATCTTGACATTTCGCCCCTTATAAGAAATGTCTTACAAAAATATCTTCACAAGAAGTGTATTTGATTCAACTTAAAATGAAAAAAAGGAGCATTTTTGTAAGAATATTACTCTCTCTGTCCATCTTTAGTTGACCTCTATACTATTTTGTGATGTTCAATACTTGTTCACTTTATGAAATCAAAAAATAATTTTACAATTAGTTCCTAATTTACCTTTATCATTAATTATAGTCACTTCTTTATTATATTTTTCAAGACATAGTATTTATCATATTCAAAGGGTATTTTGGTAAAATTATTCCATCATTATCGTTGTGCCAAATGAACAGTTTGGACATTTGATATGTATTCTTTATAATTTTGTGGAGTATGTATTTATTGGGCTAATAGAATTCCAATGCAGAGGATGTTGGCGGGAGTGTATTGTAATACTGGTTGGCTCAAAAATACACTGTATGGGTAAGGCAATCCAAAAGAAGCGAATGGCTGTCCTTGTTACAACCAGCACTCTCTCTTCTGCTTTTTAGTTCTCCAATCTCTCTCTTGTCTCTGCTTTCTAATGGCTACTCTTCAGTCTCTTGCATTTTCCCCTGCACTTTCTCGCACTTCTCATCAGCATCGCTCACTTCTCGGTATGTTGCTTATTTCTCTGAGTAATCTGTGAGGTGTTTATCTGCGCATAAACTTCAAAAATAATATTCTTCTTTTTTTTTTTTGGGTAATTCAGAACTAAAAAATGTGAAAATGTAGTGTGTTATTCGTGATAGTCAATCCCTGTTGTCTCCCTTCCCGATCTCTCAATATAACAGATTCTCTTCCTAAATATGTATGTATATTTTACTATTTGTATGAATCTGCGTTAGGCTGACCCGAATTGATTCCTTCATGTTTAGGAATAGCATCAGGGACGGTTTATCAAAGTGCAGGTTCTTCGTTCAATGGCCAGCGCTTGTGCCTAACCCGTTCGCGTTTCACATCCAATATCCAAAACCAGAAAATGTCCAGACTCTGTATAATGATGGTTCAACCAAAAATTCAGTTCATACAAGGAACGGATGAACAAACAATACCAGATGTCAAATTAACCAAGTCAAGGGATGGGACAAATGGTGTGGCTATTTTCAGGTTTGATCAACCTTCCGTGTTTGATTCATCTGGGGAAGTTGGGGATATCACTGGATTTTACATGATTGACGAAGAAGGGGTTCTAACGTCAGTTGATGTCAATGCCAAGTTTGTTAATGGAAAGCCTGCAGGAATTGAAGCCAAGTATATTATGCGCACTCCGAAAGAATGGGACAGGTTCATGAGATTTATGGAGCGGTATGCTAATTCAAATGGCTTGCAGTTTGTTAAAAGTTGAGATTATTTTGTGTGTTTTCTTTTGCCTGACCAAGTTCTTCAAATTTTGTCTGTCATATTGGTTTATGAGTAATCTAGTTCAAAAGGTTTAAACTTGAGAAATCTTCTCACTCCATTTACAGATGTACTTGTTTGTGATGGTTCACTCCAAGTCCAAGCGCAAACTTGTGCTTTGTCTAATCTATTTATACATATTATTACTTCTGAACCTCGAGGAGACACATCTACTTGGTAGGACATCAATCATTTTTTCTTAAGCAAAATATGAAGTGTATCTGCTTTAACATCAATTTATAATGTGATATGAAATTCCTAATTGGAAGTTTTGAACTAAGACAATGAATATTTGGTGCTAAGGTTGTGACAGTGGTGATAGCGTTCACTTTGTTGATGTCCATGTGACTGAAATGGGACTCCTGACTTTCGTGGCTTTGTTTCCTACTTCGAACCAAGTCAATTGCCCCTCTGCAAAGCTCATCCTTTTAGCCCCAGTTCTCTTCCTTGATAGGAACCAAACTCTATAGCTTAAGCTTTGGTTCGCATGTTTAAATATCAGGCGACGTGGCTTGACTCTCACTTTGACTCCCTCAGGTGCCACAACGTCAACTGAGTAAGTAGAATTAGGGTTTCCCACATTTGTAACTCTCCTTTTGATCATCTTCCTAGTCATTCCTGCCCTGAAAATTATTGAAATTGAGGGGTAATTTAGGCTGAAACCCCTGTTCTTCTGTAAAATGTCATGGCAGCTGACATTCCTATGAGTAATACTGAAGACTTCAGAATTTCTGTATCCGATAGTACAAAGATGAGTGATATATTCATCAACCTGGATGTCATATATCAATCCAGGATCAATGGCTCTTTCGGGGTTCACATGTCCAGCTCCAGCTGCAAAAAGTTTAGCTGGTGCATCTCCATCCATGATTGGTTTTCCCAAATGATCAGCTGTATCTGCAGTGGTCACTAATGCAGATCTGATTGCTGCTGGAGTCCATTTAGGATGAGCTGCATGGAGCAATGCGGCAATTCCACTAATATGAGGACACGCCATTGAAGTTCCTGACATGACAGTGAAATTTACTCTTCGTGAATCCTCTGGAAGGCCACTAGGGCCTAAGTTTTGTGGCCAAGCGGCAATTATGTTTACCCCTGGAGCAATCAAATCAGGTTTGAGAATTGAAGGATCGGTATAGCTTGGCCCCCTTGATGAAAATTGAGCTACTGCAGGTGCTCTAGACTTTCCTATTACCGTTCCTCCAAATATGAATCGAGCTGTTGGTCTTTTTGTTGAGTTCAGGTAGTTTTGTAATTGAATTGATTCATCGCAGCCAATCAACGTTGCTGGGAGGACATGGACATCAACAGAATCTTCCTCCAAATTTATTGCTGTATTTGCTAAGATCATGGCAGCACCACCTGCCTCCTTCACAACCTGCCCTTTTTCTGCCCTTCCATTGACTCCCCTATCACACACAACCATTTTCCCCAGGACTTGTGCTCTTGATAGCGATCCTCTCAAGCAAAATTCACTTCCCTTGTCCTTATCTTTGACATAAACGATCTCAAGACTCTTCCGAGAGCTAGGAACTTTCTTCCCAGGGTACAAGGATTCCCCGTACAGGAATTTTCCGTTGCCTAACTGAACTGATGCTGGAAATCTCCTATCAAGTGTGCTAGCACCAATAGTGGCAATCCAAGGAGCACCATTGGCCACTGAACTTTGGATTGGCCCATTATTCCCTGCTGCACATATTACTGAAATTCCATGCTCCATGGCTCGGAAACTTCCAATGGCAATGGTATCATCATAAAGTGGAATAGGGAAGCCACCAAGTGAGAGCGACAATATGTCTACTCCATCTCTGATGGCTACATCCATTGCTGCAAGTATATCAGAGCTGTAACAACCACTGAACCAGCAGACTTTATATATCGCAATGTGGGCACCCGGGGCCATCCCTCGAGCCTCCCCTGCTCCATTTCCTAGTGCACCAGCCAATGGAACTGCAGCTCCTCCAGCAGTGGATGCTGTATGTGTACCATGGCCATGGGAATCCCGTGGTGACGCATATTCCTCCACTGCATCTGGTGACGATGTCATTGAGGTCACACGATGTCCTTTGCTGAAAAACCTTGCACCAATAAGCTTGCGATTGCAGGTAGGAGAATTAAAATCTTGTCCTCCTTGGCAGATACCCTTCCATTTCTGTGGAACAGGAGGCATCCCATTATCATTAAAACTTGGACTTTCCGGCCAAACTCCAGTGTCCAACACTCCAATGATGGCCCCGCGACCAAATCTAGACTTTAACCAAGCTCCTTCTCTCGTCGGACTTAGTCCCAAGAACTTGTAGGAATAAGTAGTCTGAACTTGAAGCCTCCTCTCTGCACATATCGACAACACATCTCTGGATTCCCTTAAAGACTCAACCTCAGCTTCAGTGAATCGAGCTGCAAAGCCTTCCATGGCGGAATGGTAGGAGTACAAAAGACGAGAAGACGAGTCTTGTTTTCTAGAGGAAAGTGCTTTTGCAAGAAAAGAAAGGTGCCATTGAAGTTTAGAGCTAAAAGGGGGTCTTGTAGCTCCATGTGGATGCAACTGAACTATGTAGGTTTGCAAATCTTGAGCTTGTATGGAAACAAGAGATAGTAAAACACAGAGAAAGGAGAATTGAGTAGTGGATTCCATTGAAAGTGTACTAGTTTTCCAAGAATGCATATTTCTTAGAAGAATGAATGGGGTATTTGAAGAGAATTCAAAATCATAGGAAGAAGAAACTCGTGAGCTCTTCCTCACGAGTATCATTTGTTTCTGTAAGTGAGAGGAGAGGAGCTGATAGTCTTACTAAGATTTTCACGAGATATTGTGAAACATTCTTGAAATTGAGGATGTCACTTTTTTCATTTAATAGATTCATGATTTGAGACCATTTATGCTCAGGCGCCAAAATTCACCATCACTTCCTGTAGCATTCAATTGTGTCACGCCATGCAGTGGAATGACGGCTCTATAGTTTGGCCCACAAAGCTAAAATTCTTAAACGAAAATGCACAAATGGATAGTTTCTTTTTTCTTTATATAATTAATATACAACTTTTAAAGAATTTAAGTAGAGATAACAAATCACAAGTTAAAATTAACACTCATACATGCAAAATAAATATGTTTAAATAGTTTATCTTTAATTTTTCTTTTCTAAAGTGTTCGTTCAAACCCAACAACATAACTTTGATCGCAGTATAATAATGATTTATATAAAAACTTACACTATACTTTATGGAGGTGAGAAGCTATTTATGAAAGATCTATGAAAGAAAATATGACAGTTAAGAAGATATAACAAATAATAGTCTTAAATAGCATTTAACAACAATAACAAATAAATAGTATGTGTTAATTGAAGTACCAAAAATAACAAATAGAACAATAAAATATAAGCATATAATAAAAAAAACAAATTTGGTAAAGCAATTAACGCACAATATGAACAAAATAAATTAGAATATTAGAAACATGACTTCAAACAAAATTCAAGATATTATAATAACTTAATAAGTGGGACAAAAATATGAAATATAAATCTTGCAAACCTCAAAAGTCATCCATCTATATGAACTTATATAGGCATATAATGGTAATATAAAAAGGCACCATAATGTTCATTAATAATTTTTTAGAGTTACAACTATATGCACTTAATAGAGAATTTCTAGGGAAGGAAAAGTTTAAAAGATAACACATGAATATAATATTAATGTAGGAGAAAGAAGAGGAGGTGAAGGGTTTTTTTAAAATCTTTCTTTTAGCTGAAAAATAATTATATTTTTTCTCTTTTATCTTGATTCTAAAGTTTTATTAATGTAATTAAGAGAAATAATTCAAAAAACATATTTTCAATTTATTAACATATACTCTAGTAATATATAGTAATAACTATGAGGATTTATAGTGCCATAATTAAGAAATTAAAGTTAGCTTAATATTATTGTTCTTCTGTCAAAATAAAAATAAAAAAATAATTTCGTTTTAACAACTTATCTCCTTTTTATATTAATAAATCTCATAAAAATATTATATTTGGGGAATTTGAGTATTTACAAATATTATATTTATGAAAAACATTAATAAAAGATAGTTTTAAATACAAAAATTGAATTATTACACTAAATATGTTTTGAACACATAACTTATTAGTTATTAGCGATTAGATAAACAAATAAATTTAAACATATACTAATAAAAAATGATAAAAATGACAAATGTATAGTTATAATTCAAAAATTTAGATAATCAACCAATAGTGAAAGAAAAAATATTGAAATAAAATTAAAATATATAGGCCAAAAAATGAATTGCCATATAATTATATAATATGTAGAAAATTTTATAAGAGAATTGAAAATTTAATTCTAAATAGAGAAGTTCAAAATACACTTATAATTTGAGTCTGTGTTAATTTTTAATAGTATTGATGTAAATGATAGAAGTACTTAGTAATGATCACTACTAAAAAATATATAGTGCCAGATAAATTTTGTGGCTAAATAGTAAGATTCATCGCTAAATCCATGTAATGACGAATTTATATTAGCTTCCAACAATTAGCGATGGAGTACCAATGTAGTTAATAGCTAATTTCATTTATTTTTTTTTAGAAGTGTAGATATTATTCAACATGAAAAATAAATGAATAAATATTATGTATGCAAATAATTTTTTGTTATCAATTAAGATATATTATACACTGAAATCCACGTTTGCGTTTCTTGGTTCTAATTTCTACTTGAGAAATGAATTTAAAATATTGATTTTTGAAATAGTAACACACAATGAATTGTGGTTATTATATAATTCAATTCAATCTAATAAATAAATTAACTTTGACTCCTAATAAATTTATGTCATTATGTAGTAGTAAAAAAAATTAAATGAACAAGCTCAAAAGTCCTTGAATTCACATATAATCAAGATCATGTTCAAGCGCATATCGAGTTCATCAAATTCAAAAATCAAAATCAAGACCACAAGATTCAAGATCAAATCCAAAAGTCCTTAAATTCAAGTATAAGTCAAGATCAAGTCTATCAAGTCCAACGATATTCAACACCAAACTCAAGAGTCCTTGAATTTATATTTGAAAAGACAAATTAGAAGATTCATAGAGATTGTAACACTCACATTTTGAAATCAAATAAATACAATTGTTGCAGTATTTTATTTCTTGATTATTATTATTTTTCACATGAATTTTATTGTCTACAATATATATATATATTTAAAAATAACTTATTAAAAAATGTAAATCATTTTAAGCGAATTATACATCAAAATACTCAAAACATCCAGATCATGTCATATCTAAATTTTTGGGACTGCTTAGAGGTGATTTGAGTTGATCGAGATTGAATAGCTAGTATATGCTTCATGTATAATCCGTGTATACTCTTGTATATTTAAGTTATACTCAACTTTTTGAATATATCAATTCAGTGTACAATTCACGTACTTAAAAAGTTATATTGTATAGTCAGTGTATATTTTTTTATGACTTTTTGATGAGCTATATAATATGGTCAGTGTACACTTCTCATGATATTTGACTTTTTTTTAATATAAATAAAATATAGTTATATTTATTATAAATTATTGAGGAACTTTCAAAAATAACCATTAGTTGAAATTTAATAGGCCCAAATAGCCAATTTTTTCATAAATACAAATTATAACCTTCAGTCATTAACTGAATTGTGTTCCCATGTATATTACCCTTCGCTACTTTTCTTCCATTATACAAAATTTTCTGCAAAAAAAGGAAAAAAATCCCTTAAATTGTGTATTCATGCTGTAATTGCCATTTCTAACCTAACACAGGGATTTGAACCCAGGAAAAACTTCATTCTCTTATAATAGATCAAAAAGACATTCAAATTTAATATTTGCCTCTTGTTCGTTCATATAAGGTAAATAATTGTCGAGTATAGTTTGCTTTTTTGTTTATAATTATGAATGTTGATTCTAATTTCATTTTTGATTAACGAAATTGAGTTCAGGAAAAACTACATTATCTTTGAAGAGGTTGAAGAGAATATTGTATTTCTATTTGAAATTTAAAATTTGATTGTATGTTGCTGTTATTCACAATTGTAGTTGTTTTGTGTATGTATTTAATTACAGGAGCGTATGAATATAAGCCGCTCTTCATTGATTGTATAATTGAAGCTTATTGCTAATTGTATATTAAATGGTTAAAGTATATGTATAGTAGATTGTTTGTATAACTGACCAACATTAGAAGTTTAAATCTACAGAATTATACATATTAAAAGTGATACGTATAATTTCTTTGTGCATATACGTATAGATTATCTTTTTTTTTATTGTAGATGAAGTTGTGTATACATGTTGCTTTGTGTTGATTGTATAAGTAATACTCTGTGTTGATTGTTTGTATAATTTATTAATAGTAGAGGTTGTGTATATGAGTTGCTCTATGTTTAAATGTTGTGTATACTATTTTTGTGTATGTATACATGTCTGTTATTCCTTGATGTAGGTTTGGCTGCCATGACAATTTTATTGATGCATTCTGGAAGGTGGGACAATGACAAGAACTATGTTGATTATATTATAGAGGGGATTGTTTCCAAGGAAAGTACCTCATATAATGAATTGTATGCTTTGATTGGTAGTCAACTTGCAGTAGATCTTACCAGCAAGATGCTTAAACTTGAATACAAAGTTGACCAAGCCAATACTCCTATGTTGATACATAATGACATGGGTGTGAGGGTGTATGTTATGCTAAAGAGATCAACAAATGATTTTAACAGGTATCTAATATTTGTGACTATCATAGATAAGGTTGGGAAAAATATTTCACTAAATAGAAGTACTTATGTGCAAGGGAGAAGTTTGGGATCAAGTTGTATAGATGATCTTACTGATTTTGACATGAATAAGCTTACAGTTGCAGAAGTAATGGAGCCACTACATACATTTGAAGCGTTCTGCTCCAATGTAGTTAGTTCTGATCCATACCATAAAAATGTTGAGGTTGACCAAGTGTATAGAGACAAAGCAACTCTAAAGGCTGTTATGGAGCAATATGCGATTGATAATAGATTTCAATTTAAAACTATAAGGTCTAATGCCGTCAAGTAATTGAAGTGTATATATTATTATCTAGTATTTTCAAAGCTTTAGAATTTCATGTCTGATTCTCATTTGTTTTTCATATATAATTATACAGTTGTATGCATGTCGAGTGATTGTAAATGGTTGATGAAGATGTCGACAATCAATAAATCTGATATGTTTAGAGCATTTGACAATGATCATACTTGTCCTCTTAAGGATAGAGTATATTCCCTCAGACATGCTACTAGTAATTTGATTGGAGGGACTATTAGTCCTAAGTTAGTCAATCACAAAAGAAAATATACAATCACTGACATTAGAAATGATATCAGATTGAATCTTGGAGTTGATGTTAATTACATATTGACATGGAGAGCTAAGAAACAAGCTTTGCTTTCATTAAGGGCCATCCCAGGTGGATCGTACCTCAAACTGCAATCTTATTTGTATATGCTGAATATTACATATCCTGAGTCGCATATACGACTGAAGAAGATGGACGAGAACTAGTTTTTGTACGTATTTGTTACACTTCACCCTTTTATTAATGGTTTTAATCACTGTAGACCTATAGTTGTTGTAGATGGTAGTTACCTCCGGTGGCCATATAATGAAGTTTCTTTCATACAAATTTAGATTGTCTAAAAACCAAATACAATATGATATAAAATATAGGTTTTGCACTTCTGAACAAAAAAGGAATTGCTATATTCAAAACAGGAACCTAGAAATTTGTGTCACGACCCAACGTATGGAAATATCTATATCTGTATAATTTATTCAATAACTTATATTATTTTTAAATTTTTTTCTAAAATAAAATGAAACTGTATATTTTTTGTAGGTCATATATTGCCATTGGTATATGAAGTAGTTGATTCAAAGAATGACGCATCTTTGACTTGTTTTTCACACAACTTAAACAAGCCTATGGGGAGCAAGACAATACATGTGTTGTGTCTTACGAAAACGAGAGCATTATTAAGGCTGTTACTGTTGTGTATAATGATGTCCCAAATTATGCTTGTATATGACACTTGTGAAATAATGTTCAGAAAAGGTATAGGAAATCTCATGAGAAGTTGAATGAGGTGTTCTATATTGTGGCAAAAGCTTACACCAAGTCGGAATTTGATAAACTGATGAACATAATAGAAAGGGTATATGTGCGTGTAAAGGAATATTTGCAGCTTGTTGGATATGATAGATAGGCTAGAATTCATGCACCGATCCATCGTAGATTGCTTATGACATTAAATATTGCAGAAAATATAAATTTGGCAATAGTATCGGCACAAGAGTTGTTAATTTTTGAATTTTTAGAGGAAGTGAGGCTGATGTTTGGCAGGTGAAATATTCAAAATAAAGAAAAAGCAACATACACATTTACATTTTTGATGGACAAATTTCAAGAAATGCGCAACATGAATGAAACAAAAAGCACCAGGATGACGGTATATATATGTTTTTTCAGTGCAACTATATTTTGTATACATATGTATTGCTTTTTTTTTTTTGGTCTAGGTTGTTCCATTAACCATATATTTGCACAATGTCAGTGATGAAGGGAGGATATTTATAGTGTGTCTGAAAAATAAAATGTGCAGCTGTGGTAGGTTCCAAATTGACGAACTACCATGCACACATGCTTGGGCAGTTCTGAAATACAAACATTTTGATCCGGATGAATACTACCCATACTTGTATAAGAAAAAAATAGTCTTGAAAACATATGAGTTTCTAATTAATTCATTGCCAGACAAATCAAAATGGATTATACCTAGACTTGTATTTGATGAAGTGGTTCTACCTCCAAACTTCAAAAGACCCTCTGGTAGACCAAAAAAGAAGACTCGGGACAAATCATTCAGTGAATTGCTTGCACTGAAGGGAAAAACACATGTAGTACGTGTGGAGTTGCAAGTCTTACAGGCGTACGTGCAAGAATAGACCACAATCTGCCTAAATGATAAATTCTTTCAATAATTGTTTTTCATACAAATAAATGATTTGATTTGTAATAATCGAACTTGTTTTACTTTGTCTGATGAACAACTAATAATTGAATTTCAGTTTCATCAGCTATTTTTTAATTTTATTTTGCTTTTGTATTCAGTGACTGTATATACTTGTCAATAAATACATATTGGTAAGTATACAAATCAATATACAAAATTCTTTAAAAGTGACTGTATATACATGTCACTATATAGAAATAAAAAATGTATATACAAAAAATCATTTACTTATAGGTACACATTGATTTTCCTGTATATATATTCTTTTTTAGTTTTAATACAAGCTTATACATATTTATAATAAAATTACAAAAAATAAAATTTCACATACAAAAAAATGAGTTACTATTTGTTATATACATATTGGTAACTAACCAACACATATTCAAAAGAATGGGGATGGATAAACCTATACTCTATATTTATATAGTTATACACATATACATAATTCTTTAAAAGTGACTGTATATACATATCACTGTATAGAAATAAAAAATGTATATTCAAAAAATCACTTATAGATACATATTGATTTTCCTGTAATGTATATTTTTTTTTGTTTTAATATAATCTTATACATATTTATAACAAAATTATAAAAAATGCCAATTCATATACAAAAAAGAGTTACTATTAGATACATATTGGTAACTAAATCAATAAATATTCAAAAGAATGGGGATGAATAAGTCTATACTCTATATTTATATGGCTATATATATACAAAATCTTTTTAATTACATACACAAAATTCTGTAAAGTGACTTTATATACATGTCACTTGTATATGATTATATACATATAAAGTGACTTGTATATGGTTATATACATATACAAAATATAGATGTAAGAGTTGTAATTGCTCAATCATATATACGAAATGACTTACTATACAAATTTAGATTGTCTAAAAACCAAATACAATATGATATAAAATATAGGTTTTGCACTTCTGAACAAAAAAGGAATTGCTATATTCAAAACAGGAACCTAGAAATTTGTGTCACGACCCAACGTATGGGCCGTGACTGGTACCCGATAGGGGCACCCAGACAGTATTACTAATCCAAATTCAGATTATAGACATCTTATATCTTACAGAAATTTCGACAGTGTT
>BAUE01078622.1:0-19548 GCA_000787875.1 Solanum virginianum | reverse complement strand
ACTTAAGTAGCAGGCTTTTGTTTCAAACTTCGAACTATGATGTGTGCATAACTTGCACATTGTGTGCTGCTTTCTGTTCACTAGGTCCATCCTGCCCTGATGTTTGATTGCATATTGTGTTCTTGCTAACGGTTTTCATTTCTCTACCGTCCAGATTGTTATGGGTGACTTCATCCCACAAAAGAAAAAGCCTATGCCCAAACGACCTCCCAATATGTCGAATATGCTTCTCCGGGCGCCTCAAGCAACTCAGCCGATGAGAATGGTGGTAGCCCTCTCAGCCACGAGTGAGGGCCTTTTGGTAATTCTGCTCAACCAATGCAGAGTATGCCAATGTACTGGGGCAAAGCAATGTGAAAGTAGATATTTACAGGAAAGTAGGTTATTCTTTTTGAAACGTGTAAGGACTCGAATTTTCAAGCTTATTTATGTTGTTTAAGCCCGTCATGGTCCCCCTACGTCAAGCCAAGTTCAAAGAAATTTCTGCTGGCTAAGTTCGATACAAGTACCGGTAGAAGGGTCAACTTTAAACAAGCATAACTCCCAAGCGGACCCAATTTTACTAAGTTTTACTTTATTTATTTTTTTCAATATTTTTGTACTTAATTAATTTATATTTTTCTTTATTTTGGCTATATAAAGTATATCAAATTAAAAAAAAGTGTTTTAAAAATATTTTGACTAGATCTTTCTCGAGTCAATTCGGATTGAATATCAATCCAATTTTAAATGGGTTGAAATAAGTTGGGGTGAGCTAATAAATGGGCGGGTTATTAACCTACCCAAACTTCAACAGGTTGGACAGATTGGGTTTAATTTTGTCACCCCTACCTAGTCTTATGAATTGTTTGGTAAACTTTACTAAATGATATGAATTTGTTATGTTGGTTGCAGGGCATTGCTGCTAAGGTACTGGATTCCTTACAACAATGACCACGACCATTAATAGTTAGTATTATATCTGAAACTGGAGTCGTGTGTGATGTCAAGCTCCGACAATCTGCCACTGATGATAGCACTAGGACTTATGAGGTCTGTCTGAGTTTCATTGTTAAGACTTACCCTTTTAGTTGTCTTTATGTTGAGGCATATGTGTTAGCTTTTGCTTAGTTAGTTTATGTATGTGTTGCTGTATTTTTTTTTTTTTGGTGTGTTCATTTATAGATATAATACTCAGGTGACAATTGATTTTTAAATTAGAGACATAATTCAGTAGAGTAAAACCTTTTAGATTTACTTCCTCTAGCTCATTTGTGCCTATTACCCTTTTGAAGAATCATTTTGTTGGAAGTATAGTAGTGATAAGTATGATGAATATACTTGAAGGTGTTGCATGTATGTCAATTACAGAAGTTATGAAGTTCCTTCTTTGTATATCAATTTTTGAATCTGCTAAAGGTAATTATCGTGTGTACACTGATTGACTGCTTGAATACCTATTTGGCATTGATTATCATCAATCTTGGTTCTATTTAATACATGTAGGGGAAATTTTTTATTATCTCATTATCAGGGTCCTTGTTGCTGTCAGAAAGTAATGGTAGCCCAAGCATAACTGGTGGTCTAAGTTTGTCAGTGTCTGGGCCAGATCATAAAGTTTTGTGCGTCATTGTTTCAGAATATCTCAAGGCTGCCTCTCCAATACAGGTGTTATTCTAATTACCTAATTTGCCCTTGCATTCATTTTTGCTTACCTTTTCTTTTCGGATAGACTTGTAGTGTATGGCTCAAAACATAAGGATTAGTGTGTCCACCCCTATATCCTTCACTTATTTAGCAAACTTTTGTCTGCAAAAGGGTTGAAACTTCGACTCTTATGTCAGTATAACTTGCTCATCACATGTTGGTCTCTTATCACAAGACCAAATGCTTGGGGTTGCCCTTGCCCTAATGTTTGAGTGCATATTTTGTACTTGCTAATGATTTTTGTTTCTCTACCAGCTAGTTATGGGTAGCTTCATCGCAAAAAAGAAAACATTTATGTCTAAGGCACCATCTTCAACTCCACATTCCAATGTGTCAAATTTTGGTTCTACAGTCACTGATGTGACCCCTCCTTCCCAAATTGACTCAAGCCACTTAGCTGATGAGAACAGTGGTAGCCCCCCCTCCCCCCATGAATGAGGACCTTTCAAATGCTGCTCAAATAATGTGAAAAAGCCTCTTTAATAGATATGATGTTCTCGAAGATATTCAACTTGTTGATTCTGAATGGGCATATTTTAAGAATTAGATGGCATGTGGTTGGATATTTTTTACATTCTCAAATTGACAAATCAAGTTTATTCGTAAACTTTCTTCTGGATTGACTCTTAATGCAATTACTTCTTGCTTCTATAATAATTCTTTCTTTCTTATCACCTAAAATAGAAAAATCATGAAAAACTTGAAAAATATTTTAAAGGGCACAATACATAAATTGACAACTTGGAGCGAAATTTTAAGTTAGAACTCAAACTTTCAAAGTGCACAAATAGGCACTTCAATTTGCCCATTTTTTATCAAGTAGGCATAAGGCGCTGACATGACAAATCACGTGTCATACACGGAAAAGGGGCACGTAAATGCTATATATTGTGAAAATTTCAATGGTAAAAAAGGCTTGAATTGTCATTTTTTTTACCCCTACTACATCCTTTTATATATAAACTATTATTTTTCAAATTAAAATATATTTTTTTTCTAGTTTTTGACAATAAAAAAATATTTCATAATTTAAAATATTTTTAAAAAATAAATATTTAAATTTGCCTGAGGTGGAGTAAAAAATTAAAATTTACAAAATTTTAATTTTTCATAAAATAATTTTTATTTTTTCATATTGGGTGGGGGGTGGGGTGGGTGAGGAGGCTAGGGGGATGAGGGTCTGAGGTGGAGTAAAAAATTTAAACTTATAAAATTTGAATTTTTCATAAAATAAATTTATTTTGGTCAATCACAAATGTTTCTTTTATTTTTTAATTATAAATAGATGAAAAATACCACATACAATAAAAAGTGGGACAAGAGGGAGTAGTAGATTTGAAGTCATTAATACATAGAAGACTACAAGCTAAATTCTAGTGTTAGATGACGTGACATTTTCTTTTTTAAAAAAATATAAATAGGTGGAATAAATTTATGACGTGACATAGCGGGATTGGACATAAAATCCATGTCATAGCAAGTGTATCTCACATACTTGGGCTGCTGAACAGCTGTGTCTACTTGATAAAAAATAGGCAAGTTGGAGTGTCTATTTGTGCATTTTGAAAGTTTGAGTTCTAATTTAAAATTTTGCTCCAAGTTAAGGGGCCAATTTATGTATTGTGTCATTTTAAAGACATGATTTTTAGAATCTAATTTTAAATATATAGTCAAACTCTAGCAAAGGCAAAAAAAATCTTTAAGGGATAAAATTAAATATCACCTAAATTAGAAAAATTCATGAAAAACTTGAAAAATATTTTAAAGATATGATTTCAGAATCTGATTCTAAATATATGGTCAAACTCTAGCAAAGGGAAAAATAAAAATAAAAATCTTTAAGGGATAAAAATTAAATATCACCTAAAATAAGAATAAAAATTAAATATCACCTAAAATAGAAAAATTCATGAAAAACCTAAAAATATTTTAAAGACATGACAGAATCTAATTCTAAATATATGGTTAAACTCAAAAAAAGAAAGAAAAAAAAAACCACCAATCTGTAAGGGATAAAAATTAAATAGCACCTAAAATAGGAATAATAACTAAAATATCACCTAAAATAGAAAAAATCACGAAAAACATGAAAATATTTTAAAGACATGATTTTTATAATTTGATTCTAAATATATGGTCAAACTCTAGCAAAGGCAAAAAAATTCAAAAAAGGATCAAAATTAAACATCACCCAGATCGGATAAAATCAGGCAAAAGTTTACAATTTTTTTATTTTTACAATAACTATATATCTCATAAAATTAGTCAAGATGTGAAATTTGACCCAAATATAACCTTATAAAAAATAAAAGTTTGTATCTTTAAAAAATAAATTTTCATATATATGGTCAAACTCGAGTATGACCCAAAAAAAAAAAAAACAGTTGGATAGGTAAAAATTAAAGTTTCAACCAATATAGGGGTAATCGTGCAAATACTTGAAAAAATTGCAAAGATAGAATTTTTAAAATTTGATTCAAAATATAAGGTCAAACTCTTGCTTAAACATATAAAACCCACACTAATTGATAAAACCTTAAAAAGTTTACAAAACATATAAAACTCTTTTTGTACCTTTTTCCCGAGGGCAAAAAAATCAATTTGAGGGGTAAAAATTAAATATCTCCCAAAATAGGGACAATTCGTAGAATATTTTAAAGATATAATTTTCAAAATCTAATTTAAAATATATGGTCATACTCTAACAATTTGTTTTCAAATAAATAATTTAAGGAATAAAAATTAAATATAATCCGAAATAGGAAAAATTTGTGCAAAAGTGTGAAGACTTCTAATTTATTTTTCATAAAATTAATTGAGTTGTATGAAAGATGATCTAGATATTAAGGTTATCAAAAAAAAAACATTAAAGGGAAAAGGCATGAATTTCCCCCTGAAGTTGTCCCGAAAAGTCATTTACACACTTCAACTATTTAAATGAATTTATTTTCCCCTGTACTACGCAAAAGTGAATTTATTTCACCCTTCCTACTCCAAACCCAGATATTATGTAGAGAGTGAGATGCACTCGCAACATTAGAATGCCATGTATTAAATGAACCCATTTTATTTTCACCTATATCCATTTTCAGGATATAGTGCATTTCTTTATCCTTACATCCAATACACTATGGGAAGGAAACTTCAGTTCCGTTTCCATGCCCATCAATTTGCTATGATCAGCAGAACAAATGTCAACATTCATACAATGTATTATCCCATTTTGTAAAGCTAACATTTTTATCTCCATCTTATTTTTTTTCTAGACCCACCATTCAAACTTTTCTTAGCCGCACCCTTCTTCTCTCTCTTAACTCTTCCTTTGACCAATGGCCGCAACGGAAATACCCTGACCCCATTATCTTCCCCCAAAATCAAGAACCCAAAAGAAACACTAATAGAAAACATCAGCAGAGAATAATCAATCACGGCACACTTCATCAATTTTAGCTCCTCACCCGCCAAGTGCTTCACAGCAAAAACCCAAATCTTATAATTCGAAATAGAGTACAAAGCAAATACATTGACATCCGCAACCAATTTCACCGAGACCCAATGAGAAACCCCAAAAACCACCTCGAATTTACTTTCATCAAACTTCAAATCACTGTTGTTGGATACAACTGTCGTCGAAGTAAAAGACTTCCTCACAGAATTCAGGATATAGAAACAGAGGAGAACCACGGAGCCTCCGAAAATAGGCGATGATATGAGAAAGAGGGTAACTAGATTAGGGTTTCGGAGAAGGAGGAAAGCGTCGGCGGATATGGGCGGAGGGATGGTGGTATGCGGAGGAGGAAAGGAAGAGATGGAGAAAGGAGAGAAAGAAAGGTATAGAGAGAGAGAAGAATCGAATGGAGGAGAGCTAAAGAGAGAGAAGAAGGGTAAAAAAGGAAAGAAGAAAAGTGTGGTGGTGGAGAAGGGAATGAAGGAGAAAAGAAAGGGGGTTTCGGAAGAAAAAGCTGATGAGCTTCAATTATCATTGTTAATATGAATTTATGAAGAAGCTCAATCAAGAATAAGAAGAATAAAAAAGAATGGGTTTCTGTTTTGGTCAAATTGGATTATGGACCGGATTTTTTTTGGCAATGTTGATGTTGATGTTTGGAGAAAAGGAGATGAAGTATTTTTTAGAGTTATTTATTAGCGAAAAGGTTCCTTTTGATTAAAAAAAGGATAATTTTAATTTTAAAAAATAAAAAAATTGGTTTATTAGATGCACGACGCGCTAGCAGAGGTTGACTGAAACGCGCTTGGGGTTTTGGGGTAGGAAGGGTTAAAAAAATTCACTTTTGCATAGTATAGGTGTGTAATAGGTCACTTAAATAGTTGAAGTGTGTAAATGACTTTTCAGGACAACTTCAAAGGGGAATTTATGCCTTTTTCCAATTTTTAAAACATAAATATATTTTAAAAATATATGGTCAAACTCTAACTATGGCAAAACGACCCAATTTGAGGGGTTAAAATTATGTATCACTCAAAACAAAATCAATTTCCGTAAAAATATGAAAATATTTTGAAGTTAGATTTACAAAATTTCATTCAAAATATATAGTCAACACTCTTATTTTAAACATCTAAAACCTAAACTAACTGGGAAAACCCTAAAATTTGCAAAATATATACAACTTATTTTTTCATTTCTCATTTACTTTAGAAACAGTGAAAACACCACGTTCTTTATGTTGTAATTTTTTATAGTGAAGTGAATTTTTTTCTCTTTTATGGATTCCCAAAAATCACCAATAGTACACCATCCACCCCCTTTTCTATTGTCGTCGCCACCACCATCATCCCCACCCCAACCCCACCAAAAATCACCACTAGTAGACAACCCACCCCTATTTCTACGACCAACGTCCCTGCCTCAACCTCACTAAAAATCACCACCAGTACACCATCCCACCCCCATTTCTACTATCGCCACTGCCACCATCATCCCCACCCCAACCCCATCAAAAATCACCACTAGTACACAATCCACCCGTATTACTACGAACACCATCCCCTTTAACCCTACCAAAAATCACCACTAGTACACCGGCCACCCTCATTTCTACTACTGCCACCATCATTCCCACCCAAACCCCACCAAAACTCATCACCATTACACCGTCCACCCCTCCCCCCACATTTCTATTGCCAGCAACACCATTATCATCCCTATCCCAACGCCATCAAAAACCACCACCAGTACACAATCCACCCATTTCTACGACCACCACCCCTACCCCAACCCCAATAAAAAATCACCACTAGAACACTGCATACCCCAATTTCTACTGCCGCTATCGCTATCAACCACCACCATCATCTTCACTCCAACCCTACCAAAAATCAGTATCAGTACACAAACCCACCCCTATTTCTACTACCGCCACCATCACCATCACTATCATCCCCACACCCACCCCATCTAAAATCACAACTAGTGCACAACCCACCCTTATTTCTATGACCACCATCCCCACCCTAACCCCACCAAAAATCACCACCAGTACGACACCCACCCCATTTCTACTACAATACCACAACCACCCTCACTATCCCTACCCACCACCAATACACCACCCACCCCCAACCCCACCATCTCTACCCCCACCTCACCAAAAATCACCACTAGTACACAACCTACCCCCATTTCTACTACCACGTGCAAGAATAACAAAATTCATACACTTTACCTACAAATGCCATTTTTCAGCAACCCCATCAACAAAACAACCTTCAACTTCCTTTTAGTTTAATTTTTGGACAAAGCCCAATTTTGTTGATCACTTTGATGGGTCATCTGTTGCTGCTGCTAGGGTTGAGGTTGGGGCTAAGAAGAAGAAAGGTCGTCCAAGAAAGTATCATGTTGATGGTAACAATGATTGGGGTCTTTGTCCTACACCAATTGCTCCAATTCCAGTGAATCATGTTGATTCTGGCGTTGCTGCTTCTTTAGAAAATCCAGCAAAGAAGGGTCGTAGGAGGCCTCCAAGCTCTGGAAAGAAGAAAAAGTGAGAAGCTTCAGGTATGTATGTGTCTTTATTATTGATTCAATCATGTATCAAGTTTTCCTGTTTGGGAAGGATTTAATTTGTATACACAGATAACGCAGAGAATCAAGAAATAAGCAGAAGAATAAGGTATATATATTTTCAGTATTTCTTTGATTATGTATCTATGTTTCTTATTTGGGAAGGATTTAACTTGTATATAATATGGACAACGCAAAAGAACTTAGAAACAAGTAAAACCTTTAGGTATACATTTTTCGATGTTGTTTTGATTATGTATCTAGCTTCTAATAATTGGGAAAGATTTATCTATATACATTCGTAACATAAATATTGTAATGCATATACATAGATAATATAAAGAATTTTTTTTAAAAAAAGCTAGAAGCTTTATGTATATTTATCAACGTTGTTGCCTTAATTATGTATCTAGCTTGTTAATTATGTAACTAGCTTCATATGTAACTAGCTTCAAATTTGGGAAGGATTTAACTCATACACATTGATAACGTACAAATTTTTACTTGTATACACAAATAATGGGAATAATTAAGAAACAAGTAGAAGCTTTAGGTATATGTACTTCATTATTGCTCTAATTATGTATCTAGCTTCTAATTTTGGGATTATGAAGCTGGCTTCTAATCCAAATTCACATAGTTTGAATGTTGGGAAGTGAAAGTCTACCAATTTAGGACCTACATCATGATAATATTGGATTACCTATTTGTTTCGTCAACTTTTTCTTATGTCCCAATTTTTTTGGCACTGGTCCCTTATTAGATTAGGTTGACAAACTTTAGGGGCCAGATTAGTTTAAATTTTAAATATCGAAATTAGCTATTTGGATATATCCAGAAGTACTATAAGTTGCAATTCTCCTAGGAAATGGGTGAAAGAAAAATTTTAAGATGTTGACCAAAATTCACTTAGTTTGAATCTTAGATAGTGAAAAGTGCCAAAGAACTGAAGTTCCTTCTTAGTGTTTGCCAATTTAGCACCTGCACCATAATAATATTGGGTTTCTTGATGGTTGGCAGATGGTCTGGATTTACGCCTCACTTAATCCATGTGCACATCGGGGAGGTAAATATATTTTGCTTATTGATCTCTAAGCTAAAACATGCATTTTTCACTAGCATGATTTACAAAACTCTGATTAACCTATGTATTTTATATATTTTTTATACTGTTGTTCTAGAACAGGTTCTAGTTTCAAATTTCTTACGGTAGAAAAAGGAAGAAATCAGTTTACTTATGTATTTAATGTTTTGTTGGCTTCGTTTCTTTGTCTTGGTTGATACATCAATAATTATTGTTGTCAGTTTATGTAACACATTAGAGTTTGTTTGTGTGCTTCTTCCGATCATCATTGTCAGGCTTTTGTTTATTGTCTTCAACTACTGCATTAATATCCTTTCCATAATCAAAATTTAATTCATGTTTGAGGCTTAATTGATTGAATTCCCAATTTTGTGATTGACTTAACTAAATGATGCAAATATGTTACCTTAGCCGCAGGATATTGTACATAAGGTAATTTCTTTCTCACTGCAAGGACCACCGAAATTTTTTTTTCCTACCTGCAGTTGGAGTTGTGTGCAATGTCACCTTCCGGCAGACTATAATAGGTGGTGGCACTATGACGTATGAGGTCTGTATGATTTTCAGCTTAAAGGCACTTATTCTTTCTGTTGCCCTTATGCTGAGGCATGTGTGGTAGCTTATGCTTAGTTAGTCTATGTTTATGTTGCAGTCTTTTTAGTAAAGTCTGCTGGTTCTGTGATCCGAAAATTCTTGAAGGTATAGTTATAAAGAGATAATTATCACACACAAACCTAAGTATCAATTTTTGTGAGTTCTATACCAATGTTTATACTTCCTACCAAACTATTACCAAGTAATCATCACTATTTTAGGATGAATGTTCTAAGTATTAATAATTGGATTCTAAACCTATTTGGCATTAAATATCAAAAATCAAAAAGTTCTGAAGTTTCTTCTATATACTAATGCTTGAATTTGATACAGGTGATCATTGTGTGCACCACTGATTGTCTTCTTCTAGCATACCTATTTGGCATTGGTCACCAAGCATTGTGTTTTTCTTTATATACAAGGTCGATTTAAGATCATCTCATTATCGAGGTCTTTCTTGCTGTCAAAAAGTAATGGTAAACCATGGCAGAATAGGTAGTCTTAGTGTGCCTCTATGTGCAGATGGCGGAGTTTTGGGCAGAGTCAATGATGAAATTCTCAAGGCTACCTCTCCAGTACAAGTGCTATTTTAACTACCTCTGTCCTTGCATTCATGTTTTATTTTTCTTTCCCTTTTGGACAGATCAATAGTGCATGGCTCGAAACTTGGTGGATAATGGATTCACCTCTTTATTCTTCACTTAAGTAGCGGGCTTTTGTTTCAAACTTCGAATTGTGACGTGTAAATTATACATTTTAAAAATAACTATATATAATAATAATAATTCAGAGAGAACTCCTGAATCAAAAATATCTAGTCAAAAAGGAGAGAATATTTATAACCTATCACAATCTTTGACAGTTAAATTAAGGGGAAATTTAATAAATTTGACCCCTTGGCCAAAAATATTTATAACTGCTAGGCAATATATAAATGTTATATACAAGTTATATGTATTATACATCATCAGATTTGACCGAAACATATTTTTTACCGCTAGCCAATATATATTGTATACTAATTATTATACATATATTTTGCATTTACGTCTACCACTTTTTTGAATGGGTAAAATGTCAATAAAGTTGGTGTGACAATATGGGAACTACATGTATGATCCAAGGGCATGATGAACACCAGCGTTATGTACTTCATCTAGAGTTGTTCCCAGAAAAAAAGAAGAAAAAACAAGATGAAAACAAAAGCAAAGGGGCGTAAAAGACACTGGTACAAGAGAACACAATGAGACCAATGGCAAGGAATCTCTGTAGGAAGGAATGAGCAACAATTCATGGAACAGAAAAATAAAAATGGGGGGAGAGGAAGAAGACCACCAACAAGACAGGTAAGAAATCAAGTTGAAATTATCTCCAATAATCCATTTGAAGTGCTGCAAGCAGATACTCAAGGGAAAGGGGATGATCAAGATGAGCAGGATAATACAAAGGCAAAAGGCAATATAGTAGGTGATAAAGGGGTTGTATTACCAACCCCAGCAGAAAAATCAAGTGGGACTAAAGGAAAGAAGGCTATTCTTGCAAATGAAGCTAGTGGAGAAGATAGTAGTACTGAACAAAGAAACACAACAATTGTCAAACAGTATTGGTATTTGTCCTGATAAGGAACATGAAGAGAAGCAAGGGCAAACTTCTGGGGCAAAGGGAGATAAGGAAATCAGAGGTATAATAGATGTTATTTTTGGAGAGAATTCTCAGGGAGACTCTACAAATAAAAGTAAAATGGAAGATGATAAAATGGGGAAACAACGTCAAAGAAGGAGCTGGAGCTAAACTATGAGGATGATGTAGAGGAAAGGAGCATTCAACTAGAGGAGGAGGATGACATTGATTTCAATATTCAACAAATTAGTAAGGCGGGAGATTTATCTCCTAGGCATACTAATAGCTTGAAAGAATGGGTCTAAAAAGGGAAGATCAATTTTACCTCTAGAGGTCAAGAAAAGGAGTAGTCGGGACAAGCCAAATAGTGATCAATGATAGAGAAAATATTTTTCTGGAACATTAAATCCATAAATACTCAAAAGACTTTTGAGAGATTATTGGAACGAAATAGAAGATATCATTACTCTATTATAGCATTGATGGAACAGTTTCAGGAACCATCTCAAATGGAAGAATATAACAGAAAGTTGGGGTTCAATAATGCTGCAGTCAATTGCTCAAGGAAGATATGGTATTTCTGGAAGGAAGAATGGGAAGCTTTAGTTATGTTAGACACCATTCAGCAGGTGCCAGTAAAGTTCTGTCATAATAGCAAGTCTTTTATCATCTCAGTTGTGTATGCAAGGTGTAACGTTGTAGAAAGGTTGGAGTTATGGTAAGATCTATAAAGGATTGCTGAGGGTTGTGATGTTCCATGGATTATAGGGGGGGATTTTAATGTGATCATAAATGAGGAGGAAACATAGGGGGTTTACCAATTGAACAAAATGAGGCAAGGGATTTTTCCTTATTCATCAAGAAATGTGCTTTGTCTGAAATAAGATTCACGGGTAGCAAATAAACATGATGTAATGGAGGGGTAGAGGAAGATTGCATTTTGAAGAGATTAGAATAGATTTTGGTGAATAATGTCGATCAAGAATTATTTCCAGCATCAGAGTGCATCACCTGATTAGACAGGGATCTGATCATACCTCATTACAGTTGATTTGTAACTCTAAGACTGATATTATTATGAAACCTTTTCGTTTTCTGCTTTGGGAGTACATGTTTTGTTCATAACTTAGCTCCAGGAAAAGATAAATTAGCACCTCGTGCTCTCAATGTGTCTTTCTTGGTTACTCTCGAGTTCAAAAAAGATATCATTATTATTCCCCTGACCTTAATTGTAAGGACCCAGATTTTCAAGCTTATTTATGTTGTTTAAGGCCGTCATGGGCCCCCTACGTCAAGCGAAGTTCAAAGGAATTTCCGTTGGCTAAGTTCGACACAAGTACTGGTAGAAAGATCAACTTTAAACAAACATAACTTTTACCACATTTGGAATTGGATGGCCCACGAAATATCAAATGAAATTCCTTTGGGTTAGCTTTCCAACGCACTTGGTTTTACCTCATTCCGAGTTTGGATGATGAAGTTATGACCGTTTTCATGGGACCCTCCTGTGCAATGAAGCCCTATGGGCACCTATACGGGCCGGATGAAGGAGTTATGACTGTTTTCGTGAGACCCTCCCGTGCAGTGAAGCCCCACGGGCACCTATACGGGCAGTGGTGACTTGTACGGGTCGTGTGAAGCATATGAGACTGGTAAAAACAATTTTGAGCCTAAGGCATGGACCACAACCAGCGGCATAGGTCGTGAGGCTTGCCATTAGTCAAAGAAGAGGGGCATGAAGGTGAGTAAGGGAGGCTTGGTATGCGTGGAAGTGAGTTTGAGGCTAAGGCATGGACCACGACCACCCACACGGGTCGTGGCAGGTGGCACGGGTCTTGGCCCTTGGTGTTGAGCCTGGGCAACATTTTCCAGCACCAATTATGGTGCCACCTGTCTCCACATGGGCCGTGAGGCTCCACACGACCCGTGGAGGCAAGACGAGACATCTGTTTTCAATCGATTTCCAACTTCAATTTTTAGACTAAGTACCTTTTTATGGGCACTCCATATGACCCGTGGAGTGCTACACAACCCGTGGGACCTTCCTTGGGGCACCACTCTGCCAAATTTTCCATCCGATCATTAATGGCGTTTTCATAAATTTTAATTATTCAAATGACTTTTTTAGACTTCTAATGCAATCTTAACCTTCCTAAAAGACCTAAACAATATTCCTAAGGATCAAACTCATTACTCTCATCTCAAATACGCTCTCAATTCTCTCAAGAGTCTCTACCAAGACCCCAATCCCAATTTCAAGGAAACTCAAAAACAAGTTTAGATTCCAAGACCCACTTCCAAGCTTCCATTCTTTCTCAACTCATTTCAAGGAACTTAAAGTCTAAGGTATGTGGGTTGATCCTTGACTTCTTTACAATTAAGGAGGTCCAGTCCACTTCCAAGCTTCCATTCTTTCTCAACTCAATTTCAAGGAACTTAAAGTCTAAGGTATGTGGGTTGATCCTTGACTTCTTTTCAATCAACGAGACCCAAAATTTATTTTTAAGCAATCTCATGGATTTCTAGTTTACTTTAAATTGGGGTTTTGAAGATTATGAATCCTAAAATTCTAACTATGCATGGGTAGTGTTTAATTGATGATTTTAATGTGATTTAAACTATTACATGAATATTTTGTTTGGGGTTTGTGGAATTTCAAGTATGAATGTCCCTTTTAAGACTTCTAAATGCATGGGTGATTACAATATGAATTTAAATGTGGATTTAATTATGTTTTCAATTGAATTTCATATTATATTATTGATTTTGGATTGAATCCTAACTACCCATGCCATTCTCTCATTGTACATAGCATATGCATTCATGTACATGGATTATTTTGAGAAATTATGTTATGGGTTAATCCCAATTATGTTCTATGATATGAGTTTTGATAAAATGTTGGTTATGGCAATATTGTGATCACATATGTCTTTGATTTTTTGCTCTTGAGCATTTTGGGTGCTTACACCATTTATATATGAATGAGTTATTCCTATGCATGAGTATATAGACTACGAAATTATATTTTGGCCTTTAAGTCTAAGAATGCATTGAAATGGTTTCGGAAATGATTTATGTCGTTTGAAAGTGGAGGGAGTTGTCCTGTAAGGAGGGTTACTTCCTACGAAGAGGGAGTTGTCCCGTAAGGTGAAGTATAGTCTACCTTTGGCAAGTAGATCACCTCTTTACCGATGAGGGAATTTCATCAGGATTCCAAGTAATAGCCATTCGGTCTTACTTATGTCGGTTCAGGTCACATCCCAATATATATATAAGCGCATCATTTGCATTTCATGCATCATGACTTTCATAGCATCTTGTTATATTACATTCTTTAATATTCAACTCTTTCGATATTATGTGCCTTATCATTTAACGTTCATATACAGGTTTTGGTAAGTTACATGCATTGCACCCTGCATACTTAGTACATTCAAATGTCTAACGCATACTCTTGCCTACATGATTTTACCATGTTGGCACCGAGGACTTTGACCATCCACTGTTCGACGTTTAGCTCGAATTCCAGATTTACTTGTAATGGTGAGTCCTGTCTTTCAAGGACGAACCACTTTCTATCTACCTATATTACTTACTTCTCTTTATGTATTTGAAGGTGACCCTAGGATATGTCTTGGCCCCCGACCCATCTATGTAGAGGCATTGTTGGACACCTTGTAAACCTCTTCATATTATATGTTATGTATTACGGTTAAGTCTATGTTATGTATTTGGTTATCTTTAAGTACCGATATGTGACTTGCTCCCATGTTGATGGAAAGATCCTAAGTCTCGGATTTCCCCCAAAGTGTGAGTCCTACTTTCCCATCTCTTAGAACTATGTGTTGATTGTTGATAATGCTTCCGAACCGATGATGCAAGTTTTGGTATCTTGAGGCTTGTTTGGGGACTCTAGGGTTCCCATACGCCATGTCACATCTAAGCCCTAGGTCCGGATCGTGACAAAGATGGTATCAGAGCCCTTGGTTTGTAAATGATCCTCTGAGTCCTACATACCGCGTCAACTAGAGTCCTAATCATGGGTGTTAAGTGCACCATGCCTGTGAGTGGGAGGCTACGACAATGTTCTAGGAATCGTCTCACTTCTTCATATCTTATGTCATGCTGCTAATAGTTGGTTTAGCTCTTGACCCTTGATGGTATCCTTAGTTTGTTTCAGAAGATACCTCGTGGTAGACCTGCTAGACCAGTCCCAGCTAATGAGGGTCAAGCACCTCTAGGGTCAAGCACCTCAAGGGCCTCAGGATGAGGTTGTCACTCATGGTGAGTTCCGTATAGCCTTTGTCATGCTTGCCCAAGTGGTGACTACTCAGGCTAGGTAGGCTAACCTTTCTCGGGATTCCACTTCGGCTTCCAGAGTGAGAGATTTCACCCGAATGAATCCTCTGGAGTTCTTTGGGTCTAAGGTTGATGAGGATGCTCAGGAGTTCATTGATAAGCTCTCCAAGGTGTTGAATGTCATGGGATATGAGTGTGAGGGATTATGCCCTCAAGTTCACTAAGCTCTCTAAGTATGCTCCAACACTTATGGCTGATCCTCGTGCAAGAATGCACAAGTTCATCTCTGGCTTTTCTAACTTGCTTGTTCAAGAATGTCATACAGCCATGCTTAATCGGGATATGGACATCTCCAGACTTATGGTTTATGCCTAACAGATTGAAGGGGAGAAACTCAAGGGGAGAAGGATGCATAATCCTAAGGGGGCCCATTTTTATGGTGGGTTCTTCGACTCTCGGTGTGGTGGTTTTGGCCATTTCCAACAAGGCCAAGGTTCAGGTGCTCGGGTTGCTAATGCTAAGGTGCCTCCTCCTAGGGCACTTGTTGATGGTGGTCAGGGGAAACCTATGTGTACCAAGTGTAGGAACACCACACAGGTCCTTGTTGGAGAGAATTGGGTGCTTGCTTATGGTGTGGTCATAAGAATCACAAAGTTGCCGATTGTCCCAAGAACCTTCAGAAAGGTCAAGGTCAGGTGGCTCAAGGTGGACAAGGTCAGCCAAGGGTTCCTCAGGGTGTTGCTTTGACGAATAACAGGTTCTATTCTCTTCATGCACGTCAGGAAGTTGAGGAGGCTCCGAATGTTATGACTAGAACGTTAAAAGTCCTTGATTTTGATGCTTATGTTTTGGTTGATCCGAGTGCAAACTTTTCTTTTATGACTCCTTCGTTGGCTATTAAATTGGTTTGAGTCCAAAAATTTTGAGGGAGCCTTACTCAGTTTATACTCCCGTGGGTGAATCTGTTGTTATACATAGAGTCTATCATGGTTGTCCTATTTCGGTGTTGCACAAGGTATTCCCATGTGATCTTGTGGAACTTGAAATGTATGATTTTGATGTGATTCTTGGAATGGATTGGTTGCATGCATCATATGCCTCTATAGATTGTAGAACACGGGAGGTCAAGTTCCAATCTCCCGGTGAGCCCGTTCTTGAATGGAAAGGTAGTGACTCCACTATTAAAGGTCTATTTATTTTCTACCTCAAAGCTTAGAAGATAATCTCCAAGGGATGCATATATCGCATTGTGAGGGTTAAAGATATGGAGTCCGAATGGCCTACTCTTGAGTTTGTTTTGGCAGTGAATGAGTTTCCTGACGTGTTTCCTGAAGACTTGCTCGGTATTCCTCCTGAAAGGGAAGTAGACTTCAGCATAGATTTTCTTCCAAATACTCAACCTATCTCTATTCCTCCCTATTGTATGGCACCGGCTGAGTTGAAGAAATTGAAGGATCAGTTGAAAGATTCGTTAGAGAAGGATTTTATCAGGCCAAGTATATCTCCATGGGGTGCTCCGGTGTTATTTGTAAGAAAGAAAGATGGATCTCCTCGGATGTGTATCGATTATAGGCAACTGAATAAGATGACCATTAAGAATAAGTATCCATTGCCTAGGATCGATGACTTGTTTGACCAACTTCAAAGGGCTACTCACTTTTCGAAGATCGACCTCCATTTTAGATATCATCAGTTAAAGGTTCGAGAATGTGACATTCCCAAGACGGCCTTTTGAATAAGGTATGGGCACTTTGAGTTTTTTGTGATGTCGTTCGGCCTAACTAATGCTCCAACCATGTTCATCAATCTCATGAATCGGGTGTTCAAGCTTTTTTTCTTGATAGTTTTGTAGTTGTTTTCATTGATGATATTCTTATCTATTCACAAAGAGAACAGGAGCATATCGATCATTTGAGGTCGGTTTTGCAAACCTTGAGAGAGAAGAAGTTGTATGCCAAATTTAGCAAGTGTGAGTTTTGGTTGGGTGAGGTTTCTTTTTTGGGTCATGTGGTGTTCGGTGATGGTACAAAGGTGGATCCAAAAAAGACCGAGGCGGTAAAGAGTTGGCCTAGACCATTGACTCCTTCGAACATTCGAAGCTTCTTTGGGTTAGCGGGATATTATAGAAGGTTCGTTGAGGGGTTCTCATCTATTGCCTCTCCACTGACTAAATTGACTCAAAAGAAGGCTAAATTTGTATGGTCGGATGAGTGTGAGAAGAGTTTCAAACTTTGAAGGATCAACTTACATCGGCTCCGGTTTGACTCTACCCAACGGCATGGAAATGAAGCGGTACCCCTATCTTTTCCAATCTACTCATGCCTAAGGTATTAGGTCCTTTCCTTCTCGTTAGTCCCAATTCTTTTCCTTTTTGAGTAGGTTCGTGGTATATTGTGATGCCTCTCGAATTGGGTTGGGTTGTGTACTTATGTAGAAAGGAGATGGTTGGAACTCCTAAAAGATTATGAAATGAGTGTTCTATATCACTTCGGCAAGGCAAATATGGTAGCCGATGCTCTTAGTAGGCTATCCATGGAAAGTGTGGCTCATGTTGAGAAAGGCAAAAGGGAGTTGGCAACGAATATCCACCATTTGGCTAGATTTGGTTTAGAGTGGCCGATTCCAATGATGGTGGTATACATGTTTTAAATGGGGTCGAATCCTTGGTGGTTGTTGATGTGAAGGCTAAGCAAGATCTAAGCCCATCCTTGGTTGAATTGAAGAAATTGGTTGCAGAAAAGAATATTGAAGTTTTTTTCCCAAGGGGGAGATGGTGTACATTGGTATCAAGATCAGTTATGTGTTCCGGATGTAGATGATCTTAGGAAGGTGATCATGAGTGAAGCCCATAGTTCTCACTATTCTATTCACCTAGGGTCCATAAAAATGTATCGGGATTTGAATGAGGTATATTTTGGATGTGGATGATCTTAAAAAGGTGATCATGAGTGAAGCCTATAGTTCTCATTATTCTATCACCCGGGGTCCACTAAAATGTATCGGGATTTGAAGGAGGTGTATTAGTGGCATGGTATGAAGAGCGACATAGCCAAGTTTGTATTCGAATGCCCAAATTGTCAACAAGTGAAGGTGGAGTATCAAAGGCTCAGCGGGTTGGCTCAAGACATTGAGATTCCTACTTGGAAGTGGGAAGACATAAATATAGACTTTGTGGTTGGGTTGCCTCGGACTTGGAAGCAATTTGATTCCATTTGGTTTATCATCGATTGGATGACTAAATTGGCTCATTTCTTATCGATTAAGACTACTTTTGGTGCCAAAGAATATGCGAAGTTATACATTCAGGAATTGGTGAGGTTGCATGGTGTGCCTAGATCTATTATATTGGATCGGGGTACCCAATTTACCTCCTACTTTTGGAAATCGTTTCAAAGGGAACTCGGTACTAAAGTCAAGTTGAGTACCGTCTTTTATCCCTAAACCGATGACAAGCCGAGAGGACAATTTAAACCTTGGAAGATATGTTGAGGGCTTGTGTGTTGGAGTTCAAAGGTAATTGGGATGACCATCTTTCACTCATCGAGTTTGCTTATAATAATAGCTTCCATGCTAGCATTGGCATGGCACCATTTGAGGCCTTATATGGTAGGAGGTGTGGATCTCCGGTGGGATGGTTTGAGTTGGGGGAAATGGCTTTGATTGGCCTGGACTTAGTAATAGAGGCTATGGAGAAAGTGAAGTTGATTAGAGAAAGCTTAAAGACGGCACAAAGTCGCCAAAAGTCCTATTCGGATGCTAAAAAGAGAGACCTTGAATTCCAAGTTGGAGATTAGGTGTTTGTGAAAGTCTCACCTATGAAGGGAGTGATGCATTTTGGCAAAAAGGGGAAGCTAACTCCATGGTATATAAGGCCTTACGAAGTTATTGAACAAATTGGTAATGTGGCATATAACGTGGAGTTACCCCCAAATTTGAGCTCTATTCACTCGATTTTCCATGTGTCAATTTTGAGAAAGATGGTTGGAGATCCTAGCATTATTGTGCCTTTGGAGGGTATTGAGGTGGAAGAGAACTTGTCTTATGAGGAGGTCCCGGTAGAGATTTTGGATAGACAAGTGAAACGGCTTCGTAATAAGGATGTGGCTTCGGTGAAGGTGCTTTGGAGGAACCAATATATGGAGAGTGCTACATGAGAGGCGGAGTTGGACATGATAAAGTGGTACCTCCATCTTTTCCAATCTACTCAAGCCTAAGGTATTAGGTCCTTTCCTTCTCG
>BAUE01078673.1:0-19535 GCA_000787875.1 Solanum virginianum | reverse complement strand
TATATATATATATTGATAAATTATTTGAGTAAACGATATATATTGATAAGTATCCTATATGGTGCTTTGATTTTTCATTTGAATGGAGGCTTATCATGGGCTGCTTAATTGGCCTTGGTTAGGCTCTTATTCCTTTTCCTTCGGAATATTTTTTTTTACCAAATGAAAGCTCCAAAATAGAAATGTGTGAGAATTCATTCATTCTTTTTGTTAGAGGAAGTTTCCCAACAAGCAGCACATAGAAAATGCACCAATGACTTTTCGAAGCTTGTACTGCGTAACAACTATTAAAATTCCATAGAGTAAAATTTGACTTTTGAGTTTGAAATCTTTTTTTATCTCTATGGGCGGGGTTATTTTTATTTTGCATGTATCATGAACCTCTTAATAATTTAACATTTTATTTTCTAAATTGCTTGTTTATTCTAACTCGATATAAAAAAGTCATAGAATGCTACATAATCTTATAACAAACATGAAGCCATAGCTAATTTCCATCACAAAACAAGAAAAAAAATTTAGATTACCAATTTTATTGAGCCGTCCTTGAATACACATAAATATAATTTGAGTTAAACGTGCGATGAGGATCGATCTGCTAGTATTAATTACCCAAGGTGTAGAGTTTTTTTATTTTCTTCCGTTCTTGTATTGTACTTCGTACTTGGACCATGCATCAAATTAAAGGTGAATATACTCGTTTATTACATGGCATTGTAGATTGTACCAGATAGGGGTACTAAAATCAAATTCAACCCATTCAATCTTTTTAAATTTGAGCTAGGTTATTGACCCGCTCATTTATTAGTTCAATCATTTTCAACATAACTCAACACATTTCAATCTAATTAAAAATTGGGTTAATATGCAGCTCAAATTTTATTGGCTCGTGAGAAATCTTATCAAAATACTTTTAAATGTGATATGTAATATATAACCATAATAAAGAATTTTTTTTATTCGGTACTAAAATATTTTTAAAAAATAAATAAAAAATTATATTAAATTGGATTAATTTTGGGTGTAGATCTTGACCCGTTGCATGACCAATCTTGATCCAAATAAATGAATTAGATCTTAACTTATTATTACCCGTTCAAATTTAATACAACCGAATTACCACCCCTTACATTGTACAATATTCTCCTACTTATCCAATTTTACATAAGTAAGAACAAACTTCTCCTAGTTATTCAATTTTACATAAGAACAAACTAATCTTGTTAGTAATAGCATAACCAATTAAAATTTGAATTCTGTACAAGGACATGACCAAAAGACTTTTTAACAAACTTCTAAAATCTGCTTATTCAGGAAAGTATATTTTATAAAAAATATTTTCTATTTAGAAGCGTAATTTTGAAATGTAATAGTTTATATTTAGCTAATTACTAAAGAGTATTTTGCTAATATTAGAACAGTAATTATGTTTGATTAAAGTTTCAAAAGTACTTTTAAAAAAAAAATTAATTTCAACTGTAGCTACTATTCAAAAATACTAACAAATTTTCCCTAAAAGATTGATCAAACACTTAAACAAAATCTCTGAAATAAGGAAGTTTTCTTTTTCTTATTTTTTTTAAAGTAAATTTTATCTACTTATAAATTTAATCAAACAAACTAATAATAACAATAAAAACATATCTAGCGAAATCCCACAAAGTAGAATTTGGGGATAGTAGAGTGTACATAGACCTCAACATTATCTCATCTCATGGAGATAGAGAGACTGTTTTCAAAAGACACTTAGCTCAAAATATATCCGTCCTTAAGTAAAAGAAGAAAACAATAAATATAAAATAATGACTAAAAAGAAGTGTAATGTCAATTCTATCGAAAAAAAAAAAAAAAAAAAAAAAAAAAAACTAAAAATTCAGTAGGAGACTTTTGGGGGCCTTATCAATTTTGTTTAGTAATTGATTGATTGAATTCATTTCCAAAATTAAGACATTACTTGTAAGATTTGTTTGTTCATTACATTATTATTACATATATATATGGGAATAGCTTGCTCCTATTTTTTGGGAGGTAACCAAAAACGTGTTTGGAAATTGGGACTTTAACTTATCACTAGTGTGTGTACTCAGTGCGTGTATTTTTTTTTGTTGGATAACGTGGGTACTTCCAATTCCATTTAAATTTTATTACAAAATTCAAGATTCATGTGGGACGGTTACCAAAAAATAAGACCCCCACCCCCTTCCCTCAATTATTTTCAGTAAGACTGACATAAATCCAAGAATTTTGAAAATTTGATTTTGAAATTTTCTTATAAATTTATTTTAAATTTATATGTATGTATATACTTTTACAATAAGGTTATAAAAAAATTTAAACGATCATTTTCTTCTATTTTAATGATAAGCGATTATAAGATATCATTTTCACGAAATCCCTTAGTATGAATAATTGAATACACCTACCGAAATACTCAATATGGAATTGGACTATCTGTGGTTACGGTGTTTCTTCTGTATGAAAGAACTGATTTTTGATAAAAACACGGTTTATGCATGCAACACGAACAAGGCATTAATTATCGACCTAAAGTACAGTTTTTTTTCATTTCCTAACCAAAATCTTTATACTAAGTGGAAATTAAAGGATTTTGATTAATTATCTATATGGACAGTATAATGGTAATTTAAATTATTAGCATAATTATTGAGTAAGATCGTGAATTAATCAATATATGATTAATATTGGTGGCCGGTGCTACAATTTTTACTATACAGTGTCATAATTTTAAAAAGTAATCATACACAGGAAATAAAGGGAATCAACCTATAATACATATATGCGAAATTTAAATTTTAACCTAACTAAATAGTGTAATTATAGAAATGTGGATTTGTCACTGTACTGCGCACCACATACAGAGAAAATAGAGAAAAGAAATTAAAAAAATTTAATGAGTTCCAGTTAAAATTACATCCCCTAAAGCACAAGCAAAGAGAATTTTTTTTTCTACTATAATAAGAAGAATTGTACAAAGATTAATCTCCAATATATATAACTCTTAATTGTAGACCCAAATAGTTCTTAAACCCACAAAGGAATAATTACTATTTTAATCTCCTTTATAAAATACTAATTATTTTTAAATATATATTTTATTTATTATCTGAATATTTCATGTTTAAAAAATATTTATCATTTATAGCAATTGTATTATGTATTAAAAGTGAATTATATATGTAATATAGTATGTATTATAAATGTATTAAAATGTCTTATAATTATTTTGATAAAAAACTACCGTATATATTAAAAATGAATTATGTATATAATATAAATGAATTACACTATGTATAAAAGATGTATTAAAATTATAAAAAAATATTATAAGTGTCTTAAAATATATTAAACTTATATTTTGGAAAAAAATTGCATTATGTATTAAAAGTAAATTATATATGTATTGTTTCATATTAAGTTAATTGTTAGAGAATTTTTTTATGTTTCAAAATAAGTGAATTGTTCGCTTTTCAAGGGATGTGTTAGATTTTTTTTTTCAATTTTACCCTTTATTAATTAAGTTTCTAAGATTGAGTTTTGTGTGAGAAACAAATGATGCATTAAATGAGTGTGTGGAGTTTGAAAAGGGTAAAAATGAAAAAATATGATTAAATTTTCTCTTTGTTTCTTTTTCTTAACATTGTAAAATGACCCAACAATTCATTTAATATGAAACAGAGGGAGTATTAAAACTATATTGTTGTAAATGATACTCCCTCCGTTTCATTTTACATGTCACATTTTCTAATGACACTTGCATTAAGAAGAATTGTAAGTTTACCTTTTTGCCCCTATTTAATCTTTTCTTGTAGTCATGTTTTCAATTAATGATCCTAAATGAATGTCAAATGTTGGCTTTTTTAGTTAGTCAAAGTCATTAATTATCAAGGGCAAAATAGGTAGAATAGTGTATTTTATGCATTAATATTGTGAAATGACATACATTATGAAACATATATTTATAATAAGGACGACATGTAAAATGAAACGGAGGGAGTAATATTTTCTAAATATAGTACGATATATAGTTAAGTTGTGCCAATTAAAAATACTAATGATTTGCCAACCTAGATACAATGATAACGGATTTGCCAAACTACTAGGAAAATTGAGATTCACAAAATTCAAAATACAAATAATTAAACAGTGTAATAATAGAGAGGATTTAATTTTCACAAACTTTATTTTGTTGTCGGCCCTCACAAGGCTCTACTGAGTACTACAACCATTAATTAAGCGTAGATAATACCAAAACGATCAAATTTGTTGGTTAATTAATGATTATATTTATTTGTCGGCATATTAATTGGATAATAATCATGTGTAAACATTATTCATATTAGCAAACCACAAAATTAAGCTGCGCGATTTGTTGCACATATCCATCTGTGATTAATTTTTCAATCTTTTTTCTCAAATTATTTTTATAGTATTTCTAGCGAATAAGAACACGAAATATCGGGTGATGTATGAATAGACTATCGTGAAATTTTCCTTTTAGGTTCAAAAGTAGAAAAATAAAATTCAAAAGTTGGATATTTTCAATTTAAGAGATGTTTGGGTTGATTTTTTTAAGTAGCTTAGAAATTAAAAATCAAAAGTTAGGAATATTAAACTTAGAACTTTTAATCGAATTATTTTTGCACTTTTTCGGTCTAAAAGAAGTGTTTAAAATAACATTTTGTGTTTTCCAAATACCTCCAAATAATAAAAAGTATAAAATCAAAAGTTACTTAAAACAAGTCAATTCAAATATTCTTTTTTATGAATTTTAGTTTTTCGCTTATAAACTACTTTTAAAAAGTTAATTCAAACATCCTCTATCTTGTGATATAAAACATATCATATTGAAGTTAGATTAAAAAAATTACTATAAGAAAAAGTAACATTTATTTTTTTAAAAATATACTAAAAAAATAAAACAAACAGATTAAAATGAAAAAGGTGTTTAACTATGAATGCTGGTGTGTCTATCGTCTTGAGTGTGTGTTTTATAGTAGTTAGAAGTCAAATGGCAATCGTGTAAACCATTTACCTTTGAAATAAAAATAATTTTTTTAAAAAAAAAGTAAAATTATATTGCTAATCTAGCATTTCTTTTAAATCAAATGTCATTGGAAAAACTCCATCTCAAGTGAAATTATTCTCCACCCTGAGGTGATGTTTTATATATGTAGTTGACCATTTTGCTATTAAATTACCCATTATGATAGTCGAAAAATGATTAAATAATATTTTTTTTACCACTTAATATGATATTTTTTTTCTTTTTAGTCGATCGTAGAAAAAAAAAGTTCACCTTTTTAAAACTAATTTAATATTGAAAAATTCTCTTTCGTCCTTAATGAAATGATTCTTAGCTACATAAAGATTCAAAAATTATTTTAGACCAAAAATTTTAAAAATATTCCTCCTTTTTTCATACATTGTGTCAAATCAAAAAGTGTTACATAGTAAATCAAAGGCTTGATGCAACAAATTTTACAAATTTATAAAACCATTTTTGTAACATATACTTTTGAGCAGATTAAGCTCTACGCCGGAATTAGCTTGCTTATTAACTATAAACTATTTAATTAATTAACGTTAATCAAGAAAAGGTAGTTGAAATTCGAATATCTCACAAGGATTTCATCCACAATGACAAATATTTAAGTATATATAGTCAAGTAGTTGGTAGAAAAGCACTTTGAAAATCTACAAAGAGATGTGTATCTACAAATCTCTAAAATATGTGTTAATTCTTCTTCTGAATTCTTTCTGCAAATATTTGAGAATTTTTTTGTAGAATTAATTGATACTCCTAGAATTTTTATGTTCTACATCACAAAAGTCAATGCAAGTAATTACTTACGTGAAGCATATAACATTTTCATGCTTTTTGACTAGATGACTTAATTAATTTCCAACATGTACACGTTCATACTATGTCTACCTTTCAGAAAATTATTAGGTCTTTTACATGAGGACTTTGAACACCATTTTTCTACATTTCCTAGTTGTGTTTATACTCATTCGATGCTATAGATTTTATTTCATTGATTCTACTAGGTGACCTTAATGTTGCAACGTGAAGATAAAGGCAAACTCAAAATTTAAATTGATGGATTGATACATAATATTATTTAATTAATAATTATGTCATAGCTATAACAGCAATAACATAAATACACAATATAGTCTCACATGTAGGATCAGAAGGCCAATAGCAACACATGCAAATAAATATGCATGTACTTAGGGATAGAAGTAGACTTCAAAAACGAGTTTAATTGACCCCAGTAAATTTTGCCCAAATAATATTGCATAATTGAAAATTCATTGAATATAAGTTAATTAGAACCTAGTTAATGATTTGAAAATCATCATTCTAAAATTCATAATACATAAAATTAAAATATTGACTCTCTCTCTCTCTATATATATATCTAGTAACATTATTCAACTATATTTATTTACTCCCTAAGTTAACTTTAAGAAGGAGAATCTGATAAAGATTATCTCAACATTACCATCATTAAAATATTTTTAATAATATTTTTGATCTATACTATATTAAAAGCATGAAGATTTTTAGAAATGTTGTTTGAACTTTTGAGTTTTTCCCTTCATTAAAATACTCTACTTTAGATAAAATCATCTTTTCATTATTTTTCTTAATTTATTATTTTTTTAAAAATTTAATTTCAAGATTCACTTTTGAATTAAAATTTCTTTATATGTAGGATTCAGTCCTGATTTATAACTATTCTATATAAATAATTGTCTAGGCTACAAAGAAAAGGGAAGGGAAGGAAAAATGTTACTGTTATTTTCTTTAATATTTAAGACTTTAAAATTAACTAAAATTTAGATCATCAAATACTTTGTTAATAAAATATGTAATATACCTAATTTAAAAATGAAAAAGAACTATTAAAATTACATTGAAAACATTAAACTATTGCATCACATCACTAGTATTCATTTAATTTTGTTTATATGAATATTGCATTTATTTTAATAACAAATAGTACTAATTACATATAATTTTTAAATTAATACAACACGTGCAAAACGCGTACACTAAACTAGCTTATATATATACATGTACATTGGATTAGATACCTTTGAATTTGATAATAACATGAGAAAAATAATATTAAAGACGTCGAAGGAAGAATTAAGAAACACACATGGGGTTCGATTTAATAAGATTTTGGCACATATTTCACGTGTACTCTAGTATTACAAGATAGAATTTCGAGTTTGGTGATTTATTGAAATACTTAATTTGTTAATGACCTTACAAATCACGCACATCTAAGTCATACCTTTATGATGTGTATATCGTAAGTCGTAACCTAATTGATAGTAAAATAATTAGGTATGTCATTAATCTCATTTTTCTAACTTTGTAAAAGTGCTTAAGTCGACAAAATATATTTAATTAGTATAATTTCAACGTGTGCCGCAGAAATTTGGTTGCCCAACCTGAAATATCGACATAACGTGCTCCATCATGAATTATTGTTAGAATAATTTGATTAGACTATATAGTAATAATAATAATAATAAGAAGAATTTGGTCAATAGTACTCGACATGAAAAGACATTCATAGTTTTTTTTTTTAAAAAAAAAAGATTTGTATAACACTACATGAACGAAAGTGAATTATTTGTTTTTATAGATTAACGGTAATATAACAATATAAAATTATTTACCCAATAGACAAATATTATTTGAACTCTTCAAAGATGAAGTCTTCATCACATAAAAAATATGGGTTTTCACTCCTCAACTTAGCTTTTAGAATCAAACTTCTTCTTCAACTTTGAACAATAATTAAATTCCTTTTTATCCTAATTTATTATATTTTTTGTTATCAATTTTTATCACTTCTTTAAAAATTATGATATTTTCATTTTTTTGAAATTCAAATTTTTTATAAAAGTATAAATATTATCTTTTGAACAAAAAAGTGAGAAATATTAATCAAGGAGGGAGTTTGATTTTGAGAAAACTATACAAACTAGACCAAAGTGTGAAATTATCTATTCAAATCACACCCAATCAAACTAGTTATCGTTAATGGATTCATGACCTAAATTATTTATTCTCTTACTTTATTTTTTTCCTTTCTTATTTTGTGCATGACGTCAGCATCACTATTATGAATTAATCCTCTGTGGTACTCTGTCGACATATTGATGCCATATATTTTATCAATATATTGATATCTTACTGATATCATATAAGATTCGTTTCTTTTTTAAGAAACAATTAAGAGAAAATTATTAAAGTCACAATTTTATTTATTAAACTCTAAATTAGTAGAAAATATATTTTATAATATTCCACCCGTATAATGATACCAAATCGGTATCATATAGGATCGAGTTCAATTCTCCATGATACTATATGTGTCGGTGTATTGATACCCTATTGATATCCTTTGTGATACTCCGTCAGTATATCAATATCCTCTATGATACTCCATCGATATTTTGATACCTTATTAGTATACTTTATAATACTTCATCAATAAATTAACACCATATCTATGTCATATATGGTGGGACGTTGACATCATAAATTGTAAAGTAAATCTTTGCCACTTTAAAATAAAAAGAGGGTTCAAAAGTAATGGGCTGTTTAAAAGTAAATATATATTTTTTTTAGAGTATAAGTGTGATTTTTCTTTTGATTTTTAAAGTAAAGTTAAGAAGTGAAGATGATTTTTACCAATTTAATGATCGTTCAAAATTGTTTTTCTTTTTCTAGTAAAACAGGATGGAGAGTTGAAAATGATTTTCACCTAAAAATATAAGTGCCTTGACTATTGTAACATATTCTTTTTGGCCAAGAAAATAAAAGCATACGTCTTTTCGACGTAAAAGAGTGACAAACATTCGTGCAAAGTCAATTGATCAAACATATCAATGTGAATAGAGCTGGGCATAATTTGGTTCAAATCGAAAAAATTGATTGAATTAATTTTTTTAAAATTGAAATTTTAAATATCGAACTAAATCGAATTTATTTTAGTTTTGTTTGGATTGATATTTTTATTAAACCAAAAATCAAAAAATCAAATTTATTTTATATCGTTATAATTTATATTTCATAGACAATAATCCTAACCCAATTGTCCAAAAGTCCATTAGTATACGGTCCAATCCATATTCAAATACTCATAGCCCAATCTCTCAATTTTTAATATTAGAATTCACCCAACCCAAAATAATCAATAATGAAATCCTAATTCTATTCATAATTCCCAAATTAAAAGGTAATCTCTACTTTAAAATATTTTTCCAAAGGGTAAAAAATCATACTATACAAAAAAAAATGAAATAGAATACCTTAAAATATCACAAATTCTTTTTACCAAAAAATGACATTTTTATTTACAACATTATACAAATACAAAAAAAGAAAGAAATAAATAAAAATAGAAAAATGTGTGTGTAAAAGTTGGTGTAATAAATATCCTCTAGTTGCATTAAATGCTTCCGTTTATTACATTAGGTTTGTTTGTTGGAATTTGACAATAAAAATAGCGGATGGACAATATATGTAACATATTTTCTCTTTCTACATTTAGTGCTAGTAATAATTAAAAAAATATTATTGTCAATCCTACTATTTTCGTGGAGAAAAAAATGGTGGAAGAGTGTATGTTAGTGTATGTTACTAATAATTATGGAATTTTTTTTGGATAATTTCTTGTCATACATTGAGTATTGTCTAATGAGTGATAAATGTAATTGTGTAAAAACGAAAATGAAGTTAAAATAGAAGCGGGAAAAGTATATTTTTCATATGTATTGGTCATTTAATGCTTATGGACAAAATCTTCATTAGAATTTTCGTTAAAAAAGGGGGAAAAAAGTATCAAACAATATATGTTGATTCAACTTCCATTTGGTTAGATTTTATTTTATGGATTTTGTCTCTATTTTGGTTCAGCATGATGGCAAATAGGATACCACAAGTTTGTTGTTGTTGTAAATTATTTTTTTTCTCACATAAAGTAACACAAAATTATTTTTGATGGTTTACTTAGTATATAGTTAGTTTGAACGTGTAGTAATATTAAATGACTGCATTTATTACGTTTTGATTTTCGTTGAGGTTTTTATTTGGCTTTGTTGATTGTATGACATTTATGGAGAAGTCTATAGTATATCATAAATGTGAAAAAATATAACATTGAGAAAAGATTTAGTCCAAATAGATGCAAACAAAACTAATGGATAATGTTTGTATTTTTTTTAGTTCTTCAGTAGAAAATGATATGAGGTGGTATTTGGAAATGGAAAAAGTTTTTACGTTTATTTGCAGAATTTTTTTTATTACTGTACTTTTGACATTTAGTTGGTGAGTTGTCTGTTTAATTTGGTTTTTATGTGTACTTATGTAAACACACAGGTCGTTATGTGGATTATAAAATTGAAGGAATTATATTTGATAGAAAAAGTGAATTTGAAGGTTTGGTTGATACACTCGCTACACAAATAGGGATCGACAAGAGCATCAATGATGTGGTTCTACAATATAAGGTTACGAATGAATCACCACCAATACGCATCCATAATAATATGGACGTCCATGTGTACCTGGACCAAAAAACAACCAATATGAATTTTTTCAGCAAGTATCCATTGTGTGTAACGTGTGAGGATAATTGTATGATGATAATAGTGCACCAAACACCTGTTGATTTGTTGACACATTCAAAAGCTTTGAGCCTTCCTGGTGTTGAAAATTTGATCAAAGATGTGCATGAAGGTATAGATATCATAAACAACACTCAAAATGTGAATGTCCACGAGAATCAAATCTACAAAAGTAAGATCAAATCTACAAAAGTAAGATCATCCTTGTAGAGGTCATGAGACGGTATGCATCGTTGAATGCATTCGAATACATTGTGATAAGGTCAAGTCGAACAAGGTATGTTCATTCAATGTTCAATTAGGTATTAATCTTATAATTTTTTTCTTTATCACCGTTGCATAATAATATCGTCAAAATTGAATAAATATTGGAGTTAGATTAGTGTTAGCACATTTTATGTCCTTGGTTGTGAAAGTTATATGATTTTATGTCTGAAATATTTCTTATAGTGTAGTTATTCAATTGGTCATATTATTTAAAGCTTGGGTAATAATATATGGTGAAATGTTGGATATGTAGTTGACAGATATATTTTGGGTACATTCTTGGGTACTAAGTTGTATTTCAGAAGTTTGGTATTATTTTGGGTAATGATATTTTGGGTGTTTTGGGTACTCTGATTTGTGTTAAGAAGTTGTGTTTCATTTTGGGTACTATATTAGTTATAACTTTGTTAATTGTGTTATCAAAACTTGTGGTGTTGTCATTTTTTTTTTAATTTTTTAAATTGGCAGTTACAATTTACAATGCACCAACAATGAGTGTCCATGGGTCTTTAAGTCTTCATGTTTGAGCAATTTTTAATTGTTCAAAATCCATAAATTTTGTAATACACACACATGTCCAGTGAAAGACAGACTAATTTCGAAGCGTCAATGTAAAAGTAATGTGCTTGGTACAATGTTGTTAGGCAAATGTAATGATCCAAAACACAATTATACGCAGAGCGAAATTAGGAAGGATATGAAGAGAGAACATGGGATCACATTGAGCTATATGCAAGCATGGAGAGGCAGACAGAAAGCCTTTAGCATACTCCGAGGAAACCCCGCTATGTCCTATTGGAAAATACCAATATATTTATATATGTTGAAAAAAGCATACCCTGGGACTATAGTAGATTTAAGAAAGAGAGAAGATAATAGTTTTTTGTATACATTCATTGCACCAAAAGCATGCATTATAGGATGGAAATATTATCGACCAATAGTAGTTGTTGATGGAACACATGTCAGATCCAAATTCAAAGGTACAATGTTGATTGCCAGCACTTTGGATCCTGGCGATAAGTATATTTCCTTAATAAAATCATGCCTTATTTTTGTTTATGCTAAACATTGTTGAATAATTGTATTTAACAATTAATGTAGATAACATATTGCCTCTTGCATACAGTGTGGTTGACTCCGAAAATGATAATTCATGGAATTGGTTCTTGCAATGTTTCAAATTAGCGTTCGGGGATAGGCACAGTATGTGCTTTGTTTCGGATAGAAACAAAAGCATTTGAAATGTCGTTGCAACTGTTTATCCTGGAATCCCACATTACACTTGTATATACCATTTGTGGACAAATGTGCTGAAACAGGCAAAAAAAAAATGCTGAGGTGAGAAAGTTATTTTTTTTGCTTAGCTAAGGTATACATCATCGAGGAATTTGACAGCTTGATGAGCAGCTTAAAGGACATCAACCCAGGATGTCACGACTATTTAGTGGAGGCAAATTTTAGCAAGTGGTCCTGCGCACAGTCAATTATAAAAAGGACATGGACACTAACTAGAAATATTGTCGAGTCAATCAACAATGCAATCTTGTCAGGGCGTAGGCTACCTGTGTTACCTATGTTAGAATACGTAAGAAAAATAATCGAAAAGTGAAATGAGAAGAACAACCAGGAAGGAAGAGAGACTACAACCACCCTGACAAATAAATACAATCAATGTTGTTGGAGACAGTATGGTAATTATTTTTCAAATAAAAATAAAATAACGATGTTCGTTGATACACAAAATTTATGAAACTAACAAAAATGTGATTCTTTTATTTTACAAGTGAGAGCTTCATCGGAGTATGTACACACAGTTACAAATGGTGAAAAGATATACATAGTTTGTTTACACACAAGAATATGTTCTTGCGGAAGATTTCAACATGAGGAAATCCCTTGTGCGCATGCAGTCACAATTATTGCATATAGGAAGAAATATGCTGAGGACTACTGTTCAATTTACTACAACATGAAAAATTTTCGTGATGCATATGCAATATCTATCGATCCATTGCCATGCGAGAGTACTTGGATTATTCCTAATGAGGTCATAAATGAGGTCGTGCTGCCACCAGATGTAAAACGAGGACCAGGGAGGCCTTCAATTTATGATCGCAAGAAGGATTTCATGGATGTAAAATTCAAAAGAAGCAAAGTAACATGTAGTAAATGTGGCACAACGGGTCATAACAAAAAGAGTTACACCCATGTCCAAGAAAAGAAATGATCGTTTGACTAATAATGTGTATGATATAGGGATTAATAGTTAGTTGATTTTTGTGTTTTGAAATTTCTAGTTGGTGGTAGTTATTTGGTCTATGGTTGAAATGGATATATTGTAAATCAGATCTAGGAAATATGATGTAGTTGATTTTTGTACTTTGAATGTTTAGGTACTTGATTGCAAGTTGGTAAAAAATTTGGTAAATATTCTGTATTTATGGAGAACTAACCTAAGGAATGTTACTGGTTGGTCGAATGAAATTGTTAGTCATTGAGTTTGTTTGTGCATTTCTATTTGAATTTATTGATGACTTGTAAATTTAAATATCTAAATGGTACTTCTAAGAATGAAACAGATAGTATGTGATTCTAGTTAAAAGGTTGTTAAACTATTATGCTAAAAGAAAGATTTCAAGGCTAATCCTAATAAACCAAATTGTGTCTATTGACCCATTTAATGAAACCAACAACATAACGAATAAAAAATTAAACGCCTGAGTTCATTTACTTTTAAGGTGTAATTTTGAAGTCAAAGTTGGCACCACAATTATAATGCACAAACCCTGAGGGTGAAAATATGAAACCCCAATTCATTTTGGTTGACAGTGTGATAAAAGGGAGTATTTTGCCTTTAATAAATTAAGTGAACAATATTCTATTTAAATAATTGTGTTAACTTTAAGTAGAATAATTTTAATTAAAATAAAAATAAAAGAATTAACAGCAAGAAATAAACGACAAAGTCAAAATTACCATAAAAAAGTTATTATAATCATACAATTATCAAATATTAGTCGATTTTAAAAAGGTGACGTCTATATGAAAAATTGAAAGTCAAGTACTAGACATCCGTAAAGCATGGCAAAATTCACCCAAAAAAGTTAATTCAAAAATATACATTATTTTATATGAACATGTGATGTCTGAACTGTCCAATAAAATAAACCAAAAAATTGTCTACATCTTTTATCTAGGAGACAAAGTTTAAAAGACCGACATCATCACTAACTGGGACGTATTTCTTTTCCAGTAAAGGACCCCATAAGTCGACTAGCGCCCTTGACAGCGACATCACTTTCACTAACAACTCCATCTTTCGTTTCTTGACTTTTATACTGCCACAACAAAGCACCATACCTCAACCTAAATAGATACGGCTCAATGAATCAAGAAGAGATATCTGAATGGCCTTGGGAGTAATACTCAGCAAAAGCACATATGTGTAGACCACAATCACTGTAACAACAGAAGAATAACAAACCAAGTCATCTAAATTTTAAACAAATAACAAAAAAAATGGATACAGTAGAAGACCAACATATGACCAGAAAAAATGTCATATTTGTTTGCAATAACAATGCCAGAACCTAGACAAGAATGGAAAATAAAAAATTATCATCGTATCTACTTTAGTTTACTTACCAGCATAATCAATGTTAAAGACACTAGGTTTGTAACTATGATATTGAATAATAAAATTGATTTCAAAAAAATTTGCAATGATTAATCCCATGAAATGTAATACTTCCTTAGCAATATGAATGAATTTCCAACTCTTTCTAGTTATAGCATGATTTGGTTCTTCAAATGCAAACAAGTAGCACCATAACAAGCAAAACAAATTCAACCAAACTTTGTACACACTGGGAAAAAAACAAACTAGCAGAACAAATATGAACATAATCAAAATCAAGGATTTGGTTAAAAAGCTGGCAACAACCACAAAATAAAAAAAATAATTTTTATCCTTCGTAAAGACTTACTTGGAATCCCGAAGTCGTTGTAGGATATCATCAACAAAGATATAAGGTAACGAATCGCCAAGTGCACGGTCCATGGATCGCATCTCCTTTTTCCAAATGATGTCAGTCCACTTGCCATAGAAATCAATGATGTTGAAAAAAAGCAAAATTATTTTCGCTAATTTTCTGATGACATCATTAACTGCACGAAAATACTTGAATCGAACATCAAAAAGATAGTCAAATACATTAATATAGCACTTTCTAATACTTATCACACCTAAAATCCAGTGTCACAAATCAGGAATATTGACAGGTATGCAAACAAAATCTACAAACTCTCATGGTATGTTTGCAGTTATCTTAAAGCCAGAAATGTATTGGGCAACCTCATGGTCACTCGTAATTACTCGACTATCTTTAGAGTTTTTCAACCAACAATCATGTACTTTTTCGACTCAACAAATGAAAAAAGAGTCTATAAATATAACTCTTGTTTCATTACTAGGGCCATACTTCATTTTTTCCTCAAGTAGTATATTATAACGTCAACATGCTGAAAAAAGAAATAGAAAAAATTCGATTGTGAGATATAATAAATAAGCAAAAAAAATAACTAGAAAGTATATATTATTTTATTTACTAAATCACCCCATGATCGTCCCATAGTGGTCAAATCATAGAACCAATTCATATTTTCAACTATATCAACCCCAAAGTCAAAAGGGGGTCGATCTTGTTCGACGCTACCGTGAAAGCACTTTATTTGCTGACACAAGGGAAATCAACTTGTTAAGTAAAACTGTAATAAATATAATAAAAAATAAAGATATTTAAGATACTTACTTGCCACGTTTCTTGGACAATTTTTGGTTAATCCAACGCTAAAATGCATCAATCAATTCCTGGTCCACTTGAAACTCATAGTGTGCATCAAACGGGTGGCTCCTCTTAAAAATATTTGTGTGCTTGACTAAAGACCCATCTATGTTTTTTGGGTACTTGTAGAGGGTGCTACTTTTCAAGTGCATCAAATTGAGATTCGGTAAAATTCGATAGGAAAAAATTGTCAAGTGTAGGCGTCTTATCAGTAAAATCTATCGCTTCTCGTAAAAGGCAAACAAATCAAATATTAACTACATTGTCCAAAAATATACATGCATATTATCAATTATTAAAATCAGTAGGTTAATTTTATCGGAATTTGACAAGAATGCACCATCAACAGACGGGTCCTTTTTGCAAGCACTGCCTTGTCCGACTTGATTCGGTACAAGATCCTAGTAATAAAGTATCCAAAAAAATGCCTATATATATATATATATATATATATATATATATATATATATATAAATACAACTAGGCATTCTAAAAAAAAAATCGTAACGGCATCATATTTCACGCATATCAGGAACCTTAAGACCATGATACTTCAAGAACATAAATGACGGCATCATATTTCACCCATATCAGGAACCTTAAGACCATGATACTTCAAGAACATAAAAGCCAAGAAAAATAATTTGACATATACACAAGTTTCACCAAAAAAGCAGTTTGACATAAATTTAATCATAATCTACACCAAAATAATAACCATAATGAAACATTGAATGTTAATTCATTCAAGAAACACCAACCAATTGACCCGACTAAAACAACATGAAAAAAATACATATACATTATATTAGAAAATCAAAAAAAATATATGGATAAACTTTTATGACCCATTAAATATCCAAAAATGGACTAGCAAAAATAAACAAATTAAACATAGTACATGCGAAAACAAGAGAAAAATATAACAACAAAAGCACAATTATATAACAAACATAATGCTATATATACAGCGGACAATATGCATCAAAAACTAAAAAAATTAACAGTAGCAGAAGAATTAAAAAAAAATCTAACAATATTGATTGTGGGACGAACAATAAGGGGATCGCAAATCTCACTTTTGACTTTTGACAAATTTGCTTCATGCTCACAAGAAATCTGGTATAAAAAAATAAAAAGGAATATAATAAATGGGTTAGAAATTATTTTTTAAAAGAACACAGCACAAAGTAAATAAAAAGAAGGTCTAAAAATGGTTGAATAGTCATGAACGAATACCTTCAATATTCCTATATTAACAATATTTGGTTGACCATCTGAGTTAGTTCCTCTATCGGACATAAGTTTTTTGAATGACTTCTCCACGAACTTCTTTAATGCATGATACTGTTCTTTTTGTAAAGACTCCAATGTTAATAAGTGCTGCCGAACCTGAAATCAAATCGACAAAGTTAAAAAAAGCATATAAAGTGGACACTTCATATTCATTATGAACAAAAAATAGATATCATATCAAAGAAACCTCTTTTTTAAGTCTCTCCATGCATTAAGAAATGTTGGATTCAAACTTGTTATATGTATGACTTTTATTCAACGCAAGATCCCTGTTCAATCCAACCTGATTAGGCATGTCACGGTCCTCCGGGGGTGTGAAAGAACGAACATCCACCCTGGGATGGGGTTGCTGCTGATCTGTACAGACATCACCAGCATTACGCATGGGCAGCTCCTCAGCGCGGATCACTGACTGTTCCTCGACAGTGAATACCATATTCTTGAACTTTACTAAATATAACAACAACATAATCAGAAAATATAGAATTAAATATAGCAAAATTAGAACGTCATAAATATAAATATTATCTAGTTGCCAACAGTCCAAAATACCCATCTTTTAAAGTGATTATAATAAATTTTTTCTGTCTGATATATCCAAATTGTACATGCGCGTGGTCCGATGACATTTACGAACTGCAACCATCTTGTCAACTTGGTTGCAACATTCATAAAATCAAATATGAAGAGCCAAAGGAAAACCAAGTAACAATACCTTCTCCTGTCCTCCAACAATTTGTTTACGTATCCAATCCCTAAAATCGGTAAACAACAAATAGCCCCATAGATAATTAACGTACTTTTCCGACTCTACCAGTAAAAAAATAATCTTCAGGAACAAAACAATTCTGACAAGGGGATGAAAGTATAAATAAAAGATACACATATTGAATACATCATCTCGCTCAATTTCTTTTTCATCTTCAAACACACGAATGAAATCGTGTTTTGGCACGCCTCTAATTTTAACGTTTCAAAAATACTTTCACATCAGTTTTGATGGGCCAACAAACTCATGGACGAAATTGTTCAATGTACCACATTTGAATCCAGTTACAACCTTAAACTCAGCATTACCAAATTCTAATGTAAAACTATTCAAACAAAATTTGAAGCTCTCTTTACTATCGCTGGATACCTCATTATGCACCAAGTGTCTTATGAGTTGGGGTTGAACTCTCAAAATGGATAATTCAAGCAGGTACCCGAATGGTGACTCTTTGAACATGTCAAGCATGTCCACTTTTTCCAATCTCTTTTTAATGAGGTCAAAAGCGTCAAAGTCTATATAATTAAACCATCTAGGTTGTTGGCTTTGGTCCTAATTCAAAAACAAATACATAAACAACAAAATATATAATCACTTAAAAATCATACTGCAATACCTAGATAAAAATAAGTACATAGTTGCTTATACAAAAAAAAACATAAAAAAAGGAAGTAACTGTCACGACCCAACCCCGTGGGCCATGATTAGTGCCCGAATTGGGCACCCAGACGCAATCACCAAATCAAATTTTCAAACATACGGCTTTTGCTATCACAAATATCAAACTCAATCACAAATCCAATCAAACATGTTTACAAATTCTTAATGAAATTTTCGGATAGACTTACATATATTCCTCAAATAATCCGAAAATGACCTGCATGTCAGAAGATGCCAACAGAGTCCAACAGAATATCGTATGCAAATATGGGCCGATAAGGCTGATATGACGAGTAAGACCGCCTGTCAACATATCAAACATATTATGCAGGTCTAATCAGACAAACTGGGCACAACCCACTCGTATGTATCCACAGACCTCTAACAGACTGACAGAATAATAAGACGGGACAGGGCCCCATCATACCCCTGAACGGATATATATATATATATATATAATGCAAATTAATAAAAATACGCATATCTACCATAAGTGGGCTCTGAAGTAGAGGAGCACTTCAAACAGCAAAAAGATGTCCTAAGTTGATGAGTCACCAAACTGAGTGTCAGAACCTGCGGGCATGAACGCAGCCCCCGAAGAAAAGGAGGTCAATACGAAGTATGTACTGAATATATAAAGCAGAAAGTATAGAATATAAATCGAAATAACAATTAAATCAAAAACATAGTAAGCCGATGCATATTCGAAATATCAAAAATACTTACATTCCAAAAATACCAGAAGCATATTCAAAATATCAAAATGTTTATTTTGCAAAATACCAAATCATGCCTATCGCACAGGAAATATGATCGTCCACCCGTCAATGGCGCCATAACACGACATAACACCAGAAAGTTTCAAATCTCCAAATCCATTTCACATAGTACCAACACTGAATAAGTGAGCCAGGGAAGACCACTGCACTCACAAATCATAATACAGAATTGGCATCATGCCGATAAGCGAGCCAGAGAAGACCATTGCACTCACAAGCCATAATGCCAACATATCA
>BAUE01078721.1:0-19517 GCA_000787875.1 Solanum virginianum | reverse complement strand
TCTAAGAGTGGCTTTTGAATGGACCGGGAACCCAGGCGGACAACCTGAGCTAGAAATCATGACAAGCATTGGACGCCTCACAAATCAATAAAATGTCACTTATTCCGAAAAGGGTCAAATATTTGGGGATTCGGCTCTGGGATCGCAAAACCATCCTCCCAAATACGCAATATATAATAGGAAATGTCATGAAATACAAATGACAGTTTAATATCGATTGTAAATCAAATAAAGCAAATAAGGAAATATAATCAAATAGTTAGTCAAACAACCTAATCTAATGGTTAGAATCTAATTGACATTCCCCAGTGGAGTCGCCATTTCTGTTATTCCAAAAAATAACCGACTCTTTCCAGAAATTCAATTCGATGCTCAATTGATTTAAGTACAAATCAAATTTCTGAAAATTTAAAGAAAATAGAGTCGCCACCTAATTTTGAGGATAATTAGGAAACCAAAATAAAATTTCAAAAACCTAACAGAAAAGTTTTAAAACTTTCAGAGAAAATGGGTAAGGGTTCAAACTCCACTTTGAGGAGAACTTAATCACTCAAAATGACCGCTAACATGCGGTCGACCGACGATTAGACAATTTGACTAACTTTTGAAAAAATTTGACTCGATTTGAAAATATTGACTGAATTTGAAATATTGACTGCATTTGAAAGAGTTGACTTAATTTGAAAAAGTTGACTGGATTTAAAAGATTCGATTGAATTGATTAAAATTGATATGTTTTAAGTAAACTTAAAAGTTTGATTAGAGTTGAAAAATACTGGCTAAGTTTGAAACTGGACGAATTTGAAAGGGAATTGTCTAAACTTGATTACTATTTTTTGAAAGGGTTTTCACTAAAGTTTGATTTTATAAAAAAGAAAAAAATTTAACACAAATGGCAAATATGTTGGGAAATTTAATTAGAGTAAAATAAAATAATAAATGTTAGTGTTCAAATAAATACAAATAAGATACATAAAATAAAGTAAAGGAATAGAGATAAGAATTTTGGGCCTTCAACCTATGTAAATCTTGGCTGGAACTCTTTTGGGCCTGGCCCATTTCCCTGTGATATATATTTGATGTATATTCCTGTATATCAGTGTATACACACAAATTCTGGCTTTGTTGACCCTCATATTTCAGTTTCTTTCTATATATTGGGTTGACTAGAGAAAATGCAAGGATAAAATCCCAATGGACTCGAAAAGGGGTTCACATGCAATAGAAGAAAGAAAAAGAATTAATAATACTCATTCGAGGGGACATAAGATAGTATTATTAGGCTACAATTCAAATTAAGTCTAAATATAAAGGAGAGAGACTTGTTAAAAATGTTTATGCATAAACAAAAACCTGGGATAGTATTATTAGACTATAATTCAAATTAAGTCTAAATACAGAGGAGAGAGACTTGTAAGAAATGTTTATACATAAACAAAAACTGGATCCTAACACATGAGATGACTTAAAACTCCGATCACAACAAATCGATAATGAAGCAACTTTCAGACTTAGAGTGAAGCAAAACAGACTGTTAGGGGGAATTAAACCAGGGACCAATAAGATAAAAAAATGTTTTAATCAACCAAACCATATCCCAACATCGATTCAAAACAACATAATGCCATCGCTGCTACATCAGTTAGCTCATGAGAAAAAAGAATCAGAATAGGAAAAACAAAAACCAGACTTCACGCTAGAATGGAACCAAGGTATTGCCTATCATGGTTTAGAGCTGCACTGTATTGTTTTTGGCCCAACAATAAATAGAACTTGAAGTGAGAAGGCACAAACAGAGAAACAAAAGCATGTGTCCTTCATTTTAAATCACTGATCAATGCGACAAAGTATACGTGTGACTATGTAAGACCTAAGGAACTCAAATAGGGATAAGGAGCAGGCAAGAGCAGAAGTATGATGACCTTGACAGCACTATAATCAGATTTATATTCATAGAAAACCAAACTGATAGCATTTTATATAATTAGAAACATCAGTAAAATGTATCATACTAGGACAACATGCTCTTGAAAGGCAAAGGTCACTTTAATGTTGATCTTGATTCCTAATAAACTAGTAGTAAACAAGAAAGGCATTAATCAACAGCTTTAGGTAGCACACAATGGCACACACACAAGTTTCTGATATAAAGTCAATAGGAAATTACCAAAACTGAGCTAAGATGCGAAAATGGGTCTAGAGAATTAGTAAGAAACATATCAATAACAATAACCAGTCAGTTATCAACTCATCACAGCGAGGCATTTCCAGTCAAAACAAGTTCAATGCCAATATGAAAACTTAGATAGTTTTAGGATTTTTCCCATATTCACGCAGACATGTAACTTAAGACTAAATCAAAGTAAGTGAGAATTGAGTGTTACAACAGCGCAAGGGACTAGAGTTATCAATAGGTTAACAAGATTTGAACATTATAGCATGTTTTGGAAAGCCATATCATTTTTGACATTAGTTTATTTCTTAACAACTTGTCAGTGAGTAAAATCAACAATAACACCCTCAACCAAATATACAGTAATACACAAGCATGTTTCTTGATCTAAACTCAACATGACATCTTCCACACCAAATTAAGATGTGAAGATGAAAGCAGAGAACTAATAAAAGCAACAAAATGAGGACATTCAATAGTTATGAACTCAAAACTAGCAGCTGTAGAGGATTAAGACAGGCACCAAATAGAGACAACCTTTAAGCGAAAGCTCATCATTTTGATATCATTTCAATCCAAATTAAAGCTCATATTAATGGCGTGGATGTTAAGACATAAAACCATGGACAAATAGAACATATTAACACATCACAATAGCCTACCCCCGGAACAGCTCAAAGCTGTTTAGAACAAACACGAAATTTGCAGCCAAATCCAAATAACATCATATAATAACCCCAGAAAAAATCTTAACGATCAAACCACAACACCCAGATATCGACTCGTCACAACATAGCAAGCTCAGCCAAAGCAAACAAATGCAAGCATCACAACTTCGATATAGCTACAAGATTCACATTTTGACTATAATGTATGAGACTTAAAAGAGATGAAGAAGAGTGAGGCGAGGTCGTTACCTTTTGATAAGCAGCATACTGGGACGATGAGCTTCTCCACCACCAACGAGTTCTGTCTACACCCTTCTTGACCAAGAATCTTTGATTTCAAGGGGGCTTAAAACTAAACGAGTTTATGGAAAATTAATTCGATAGTCTTTGAACTATATAATGGGCTTGTCATCTTGACACATGACATGATCCTATTGGCTTCTTTGTTTGACTATATCGATCTTTGGGAATTCAATAATGGCTATAAAAGTTGAATAAATTTTGTTAAGGTTTTCCAACTTGATCCGCCGCTGCCTATGTATGTCCGTCCCCCTCAATAATAAAGGAAAGGTTGAATTTATAGGGTCGATTAAGGTTTGAAATAGGGGAAAAAATAGAGGGCAATTTCGAGAAATTGATGGAAATTGAATTTGATATTCAAATTCAAGCACACAATAATAAATGTGCATCTCAACTTTTACCTGTTAATTGTGGAGTAAATCCTTGAACGGTCGGCAATGAGGACAAGGGAAGAGATTGGGGTCGTTGATTTGTGATTTGGTTTTTGACTAGTTGGATTCGATTTTCGTTTGGTTTTAGGTTGTAGAAAAAGAAGAAGAAGAAGAAGGAAGGAAGTGGGAAATGGGTTTTGAGTTTTCTTGATTTTCTTTCTGGTTTTGGGTTTTGAAAGAAGAAGAAGAAAGGTAGTGGGAAAGGGGATGGGGCACGCGCAGGTGAAAAGCAAATAAGGGAATTGGGGGTGCGTGGCCCCCACATGCGGGAGTTAATGAATTTTTTTTAAATAGAGAAATATTTCAAAATTTTTAAAATTAAATAAATCATGTAATTTATAATGTAGAGGCTAAAAATTCGGTGTCAACAATGATTACAAATTTTTTACTTGTAAAATGATTACACACAAATGGAATAAATATTCTCTTAATGTTATGAAAGTATAAAATAATACAAAGAATAAAATAGGGGAGAAGAGAGAATATTGGTTATTACTCTTGAATAATATTGAGGTGTGTATTACAATGAATGAAAACCTTATATTTGTAAGGAAAAACTGACTTGGTCTCCAAGTAAGAAACTGAATTGGTCTTCAAGTAGGATTCCTAACTCCTAAAGGAATCTACATAAATAGACATTCACCATAAATAAAATATTTTTATAACACTCTCTCTTGAATGTATATTTGATAGATTATGTGGCTCGTTAAAACCTTACTAGATAAAACCCTATGGGAAAAAATTCTAGTGAAGGAAAAAGAGTACACATATCTAATAATACGCATTTTGGATGCCTCATTAAAAACCTTACTAGGAAAACCTAATGGGACAAAACCTTCTGAGGAAAAAAGAGTACATCACATATTAACTCCCCCTAATTAGAACATCAATATAAAGACTTGAATCTTCGAATCCCAATCTTATGTACCATCTTCTTGAAAGTTGCAGTTGGTAGACTTGGTAAACAAATTAGCCACATTGTCACTTGAATGAATCTATTGCACATTTATGTCACCATTCTTTTGGAGCTCATGTGTGTAGAAAAGTTTTGGTGGAATGTTCTTTGTTCTGTCTCTTTTATGAATTCTCCCTTTAGGATCAAGGAGTTTTGCAAGTTCCTCACTTCAACTTCTTTAAGCAAACAATATATTGCCTTTTGAAAACTCTTCAGGAGTTTCAATTCATACTATCAACTTGTATAACAATATGAAAGATTCTTGATTTATTTTAATCAATATGAGGTTTCATGAAGTGTTATGTCATAAGCTCTTCATGAGCACATTACCTCTTTATTATAACCACTTTGATCATTTGTTCCTTTCAAGAATTGGGATCAATTGCATGTTTCATGCATATCATAGACTTTGTCCTTCACGGACATTCAATAAGAGTATTTTAACTCTTTGTTTATTATTATCTCCCCCTTATGTTAGACAAACTAATATATATTTCAATTTATCTTGGAGAATTCATCTTTTATGCATCATAGTATATTTATTAATTATATACTGTTGTAGACGATAAAATTCGCATTGAGAAAATAATAATCAAGAACAAAAATATCACAACAATTTATAGTATTTGATTTTAATAATGTGAGTGTTACAATATTTACGAATCCTCTGATTCACCTTTGCAAATTTAAGGGCTCTGGAGCTTATTCTTGAATTTGAAGTCTGTTCTTGAATCTGATCTTGAACTTTGATCTCGAATCTTGGTTTTGATCTTGTTTCTTGATCTTGAATCTTAATTTTGATCTTGAATCTTGAGTTCAAGAGCTTTTAAGCTTGTTGTTGAACTTGGAGGCTTGAATGTTTGAATTCTTGAATTTGTAGAGAAATTATGACGTTTGATCCACGAGATCTCTCTAGCTTTTTGTTAGAATTCTTGATGTGAATTCTTGATTATGAAGACCCCTATATATAGTTGTAGAATAGAGGAGTCATGATAGGATCAGATTTTCTCCCGGCCAATCAGATTTAAGTGACATAACTTATTGGGCTTTAGTGAAATGGGCTTGTCATCTTGACACATGACATGATCCTATTGGCTTCTTTGTTTGACTTGGCGTGCCACGTCATTTGACACGTGACATCAAGTGGGCCTCTTAGATGAAGGGATACGGGGCCCAATGAAGTGGGTCATCTTTTGTAGCCCAAATAATAAATTTGGGCTTCTAATTAAATTCATATTTTATTGGACTTAATTAATAAACCCAATTATATTAATCCATAATATTCATTTTGGGCTAATATATTTTGGATTTAATAGAATTTGAATCATATTATAAAATTTATATTTAATAAATTTTATATGATTACAAATGCCCCCTACTTCAAGTCTTGTCGAGATATTTTTATCTTTTTAAAGACTAGACTTGAAGTATTTCCGGAGAATCAAACCGACCCCATTTAATTTGGAAACTGAATGCAATCAAAATTGGGACAATTTTCTTTGGATTCAATTGCTAATCAAGGTTTTCAGTTTATTGAAAAGAACTCCATAGACCATCTTGTCAATTTTCCTTTCTTTACATGTCACTATGTGGTTGGTCTTTTGGGTTATTTAGAAATCACGAACCAAAATACATATTAATGTATTTTCTGTAAGGAGAACCAAGAGAAGAATCAAAATTAAAATTAATAACAAAGAGAAAAAATAAGAGTCACATTAGGGGACAAAATCCTTAATTACCGAAGGCGGCAAAATTCCTTTTGAAGCCAAATTGTGATTTTCCCAACACAATCACATTAGGAGTCAAAGAATTTGTTTTTAGTCCGAAAAAAAATAAATTCTAATCCTATTAGGAGTCAAGTGGTGCGAGCATGTTCATGCTATAAATAGGACCAAATACGTCATATTCTTCCATTGATTTCTTGAAGGAGCACATGTTTTCAACTCCTTTTCGGAAAGTAATTCACCTATTTTTTTCTTGGTGAATTGTGGGATGCATCTTCCAGGAGACATCTTGTCCTGGGTAATTTCTTTTCCTTCTCCTTCTTTTCTTTATTTATTTATTTATTTATTTATTTATTTATTTTTGTGTATGTGTTTTTTGTTGTCCCTTTGTTTTTGTAGGATTGTGAATTTAAGCTTCATTGTTTCACAAGAATTTGGTCTTGAGGTGTGAAGGGATAAATCCATGCTCATGCCTTGGGTTCACAAATTTGAGGCTTTACAATGTTTCCAATGTTTAAACATAGAGGACTAACAAAAAGAGGCTTTTCGTTGTTCTAAATGTTTAAACATAGGGGACCAACAATACGAGGCTTTTCGCTGTTCTAAATATTTAAACATAGGGGACCAAGAATACGAGGCTTTCCGTTGTTTTAAATGTTTAAACATAGGGGACCAACAATACAAGGCTTTTTGATGTTCTAAATGTTTAAACATAGGGGACCAACAATACGAGGCTTTTCGCTGTTCTAAATGTTTAAACATAGGGGACCAACAATACGAGGCTTTCCTATTCTAAATGTTTAAAATAGGGGACCAACAATACGAGACTTTTTGTTCTTCTAAATGCTTAAACATAGGGGACTAACAAAACGAGGCTTCATAATGTTCCCAACGTCTAAATATATGGGACGGCCAACTAGCCATATTCGTTTATTTTGACTCTTGTTCCCCTTTTCTTTTTTTGTTCCCTTTTTGTTGTGTGCTATCATTGATGAAGGATAACACTTTTCCTTTTATGCAGCTTGAACAATGGTCTTCTTCAAGGACTATACTTGCTCATCTTTTGGACTCAGATAACTCATAATTGGGTTGCAAGATAACAAGGTAGAGACCAAGCTTGTAGTCGAGATCCTCTAGTTGGTCGTTATGCAGATATGTGGCCACAATTGAGAAACACCCTTCATAAGGTAGATTGGACCTTTGAACACATCCACAAATCTAACAAAGCTTCCAAGGTATGGTATCTTGAGACACCAAATCTTCAAGGCACCAATCTTGCGAGCACTCTTCCAAATTTGGGGTGTCATATAATCCAAGAAAGGTTACGTTGGGGAGATGAAATCCTATTCGAGGGTGAGTATTCCAAATTTAAGGCATCGCATGATCCAAGAAGGGTTATGTTGGGGAGATAAAAACCTGCTTGAGGGTGAATATCATTGCATCCCTGGCTATTTGGAATGGACAGAAGATGTCCTTAGCAAAAATGAGCAGAACTTGAATGATGCTAACCTCTGAGATGTTGTTGTTGCTTCTTTTTTTTACTTATGATCTAAACTCTAATATCATGCAGGCCTTTTGTGAGTGTTGGTGTCCCCAAACAAACACACTACTTATGTCTCTCGGAGAAGCATCCATATCTCTTTTGGACTTGTATATTCTTGGCGACCTACCGATCAGTGGGTGTCCTTATGAAGAAGTGATACCTAATACCAAAGAGCTTACAAGTCATGATGCGAAAAAGGATAGATTTCTTCCTCAAACTTGTGAGTATTTATTTGTTGCCTTCCATCATCTTAGAGAGAAGAAAGGTGACAGTTCGAGGATCTCTTTTACTGACTGGATACAATTTTGGTATAACCAAGACATCAAGTATGAGTTAGCTCCCCTCAGAAGAGAAAAGAAAGTTCGACACTTAGCATCTATGCATAACTCGATAGGTGACATATCAATGGAGGTGAGCACATGGTTAAGCTTTCAAGAGACGACATTTTCTATGCTTGGAGCAGAACACCAAAAATATGTGACTTATCTGGTAGCCTTCTTGTTATGTTGGTTATGCATTTTTGTATTTCCCTCTGAAGGGGAATATCTTATTCGGCCTGAAGCTTTTAAGATGACAAGCTTGATGGTGTATGGTCGAAGGGTTAGCCTTGCAGTCTCGGTCTTAGCGAGCATCTATCGTGGCTTAAACAAGATTTCAAATTCTTCACAATTTGATCACATTAAGGTTTCTTTCCCCATCTATTATGCTTATGGTTGGCTTGCTCGTTATCTTAAGACACATTATCCTCTTACTGGTGGACCTTCACTCCAGCGGATAACGATATATTCTGGCGAGGGTGCTACCAAATATTTTGACAAAGATGAGTCACGAAAGCATGTCCATCGAGGTGAAAGCCTTATATGGACTGTGACCATGCTTACTAGGCCTTAGCCAACTTATTATGTTGATGATAACAAAGCTTCAGAGTTGGATTCATCTTGTTTTATGAGCCTTCACTTTAATTATCTTACCTTAAGGGAGGGGGACTCCTTCCTTATCGAGCCATACAGTCCCCACTGATTTAGTCGTCAGTTTGGGTTCCATCAAGATACTCCTAGATATCTAGAACATGACATTTATGTTGAATCTCTCGATGAGGGGCTTAGGTATTGGAGAATATGCATCTCGCGTACTACTATGTCAAGAGCGACATTTCCTCCTGCAGTTGCTTCTGCAAAGAGACTTTACTCCACTCGATACCTATCTTGGTGGGAAAAATTTCATGGGATATTTCATGAGGATAATCTGGAAACTTAGATAGAAAAGGCTGGGCTGAACTTCACCATTCTTTTAGGGGACAAAGGTCAAGATGTCAGAGAGAAGCTCTTAAAAGTTGATGCCCCACAACCTCAGAGTAAGAGGCTCAAGTCCTCTAAAAGGTCTAAGAAAGAAGTAGCAAATGCTCCTACCCCTGCGAAGAGATGCCCCTTAATTCTTCCATCTACCAAGCAAGCCTTCAAAGAGACCAGCAAAAGCAGCAATAGGGATAAATGTTGGAAGAGGAAAAGACATGAACCAATTGGAATCGAAGCTGTTGAGTTGGAGATTGTGGAAGAACAAGGCATTGATGGTCCTCCAAAAACATTAACTATTCAGAGTGAAGAGGTTTTTTCTTTTGACCACAAATCCCCCTTTTTTTCTTTAAATGAATTTTAAGGACAATTCATAGTTAACTAATTTGCTAATTCTCTTTCCCTTCCCTTTTGTATAGGTGAATATTGTTGAGCATCCAAAGAAATTACTACAAGAGAGGCCGCAAATTAGCATGGGGTCCTTCGCAACATTGAAACCTGAGGCAGAGTCAACTTTAGCTATTAAGCAAGAATAGAGAATTGCAATCACTTCTCATGATCAAACTTTAAAAAGGTTGACCCTCGATTCGAGCAACACTCTTCCACTTCATTCAAAGCCAGATGGGGCTAAGTCTATTTTTGAAGGAAAAAACATTTTGAGAATTGCAATCACTTCTCATGATCAAACTTTAAAAGGCTTGACCCTCGATTTGAGTAACACTCTTCCACTTCATTCAAAGCCAAATAGGGCTAAGTCTCTTTTTGAAGGAAAAAAATGTTGTTTCGACTCACAAAAAGAAGTATATCTTGGGCCTTTGGGAAGAGATTTGTAGCAAACTTTCTAAAACCTCTCTACTCACTTTCATTTTACAAAGAAGATATTTATGAGATTCTCCAAGAGATGAGTAAGACGCATCTCATAGATCTTTCATCACGGAAGCATTTGGTGGATTCTCTCTTTGAGCTAGCTGCCTCCTATGACGAAGAACGCTCCAATTTTACAGATAGGTTGCATGAGGACAAGAAGCTGGAATTTCTTTCTAAGGCTAAGGAGGGTCTTGAGTCACTTAGAGTAGAGGAGGGCGAGAAGACTAAAAATGCTTCTTCTAAAAGGAAGTCACTAAAGATGGTCAAGAAGAAGTTAGCAATACTACATGCAGAGCAAGAGGAACTTGAGGCTACTATAGCTACTGCCAAGAAGGAGATTGAGGAGGTTCAAGCCAAGATCTTAGTTGTTGAGAATGAAATGTCCTCTTATGAAAACATAGACTTCTTAACGACTGACGATTCGACTCGCTTGGAGCACAGGAGAGAGGGCTTAGAGAGTAGTCGTCAAGATTTACTTAACTACAAATTATGCTTAGATTAAGCTCCCTTCCCTTTTTTTAACTTCTTTTCTTTATTTTAACAAGATTTAGATTGATATGTTAGACAATTTTATAGCAATAGAATTTCTCTATTTTTTTGTCTTATATCTTGCATTTGTGGTTCTAACTTGAAATATTTCACATGTTTTCTTTTGCTGCAAGCCTTAATAATTCAAACTTAATTCATGTTTGGCACACTAGTACAAATGAAAATAATAAAAATCCCTTCTCTTTTGAAGTTTGTGCATTCGCCTTCACAAGTTTTATACAACTTAATGCTTTAAATTACGAAATGGATAACTTTAAAGAATATCAACACAAAACTTGAGAACTTGAGGACCATCACTTGCATACTTGCTTAATTTGAGAACCAAGTTTTAGACTTTGGGGACTTTAGCTTAGAGACTTAGGGAATATGAAAACTTCAACCTGCAAACTTGATTAAATTTGAAGACCTCAAGCATGCCATAGAAGGATCAAGCATGCCATAGAAGGAACTCACATTCCATAGGGCTTTGCCCCCATAAGGAATCAAGTAAGGGACATATAGTTTTTTAACACTCTTGCAACTAAAATTAGAATATAATTCTAAGAGCCTACGTACCTCAATGAAGAGGATCAAGTCACAACGTAGTTCTGGGGGGGAGTGTTTTTTTCTTTAGGGTGCAGTACACAGTTTATACTCTTGCGGGTTAGGAGTATCATGCACTTTTATACTCAAATTCCAAGGACCATAATTTTCCTCAAGGGTAGTACTTCTTAAGGAATTTTGCATTTATAGGACCGATCCTCATGCCATCTGCATCGACAAGCTTGTAAGCGCCATTTGAGTAAACTTCTTGTACTACATATGGTCCATCCCACTTCAAGGTGAATTTTCCCCCAGACTTATGTGAAGTGATAATGGGCCTTCTTACTATGAGAACTTGGTCTCCAACTTGAAAACACCTTGAGTGAACCTTTTTATCGAAGATACGAGACAAACGAGCTTGATAGCATTCGAGATTTTGGTGGGCTTCTAACCTCTTTTCATCAAGTGCTTATAACTCGGCAAGGTATAGTCGAGCATTTTCTTCCACAATGAGCCCTTCTTGGATAGCTAGTCTCAAAGATGGTATTTGACGCTCGAGTGGTAGGACTGCTTCAACTCCAAAAGCAAGAGAATATAGGGTTGCTTGAGTCAATGTGCGATATGTCCTCCTATATGCCCACAAGGCTTCTTTCATTCTTTCATGTCAGTCTCGTTTGGACTTAGAGACCACTTTGTTCAAAAGATTTCATAAAGTCTTATTGAATGCCTCGGCCAGACCATTGGCGGCTGCATGGTACATAGAAGATTTTCGCTGCTTGAAGCCACAGAGATCGCATATATTACACATCAACTTGTTATCAAATAGCTTGCCATTATCCGTGATTATTTATTGTGGAATGTCAAACTAGTAAACAATATTTACACAAATGAAGTTTGTAACATTCTCCTTCTTGACTTCTTTAAGAGCTACAACTTCAGCCCATTTTGAAAAGTAGTTTGTCGCAGCTAAGATATACAAGTGTCCACCAGAGGATTTCGGCAGTGGTCCAACAACATCCAATCCCCAAGCATCAAATGGCTAAGATGCAATAGTTGGGTGTAAAACTTCAGGCGGTTGATGTATAAAGTTTGCATGGAATTGACAAGCCTTGCACCTTCGAGCATAATCCAAGCAATCTTTTACCATGGTTAGCCAAAATTACCCTATTCTTTTTATGTGAAAATGGAGCTTTGGTCCAGACTGATGTGATCCACATACTCCTGAATGTGCCTCTTGCAAAGCTTGAGTCACTTCTTTCTCCCCAAGCACCGCAAGAGCACTCTCTTAAATGATCTCCTAATAATGTTTCCTCGTAGTAGAGAAAATGAGGTGCCCAACAATGAATATCAGTCCTTCTCTTAGCATCTTCTGGAAGTATCCCAAACATAAATAGTCAATGATGACTTGTTGCCAATCCTCTTTATTGGTTTCAGAAACTATGACAACATACTCAAGCTCATTCTTCATATGTTCGTCTTCATCTAATGGTGGTACTACCCATTTTTGGTAGATAGTAACTTGCATCTGATCAGGAAGAGTAAGGATTGAGGCTAGAGCAGCTAAGGCATCAACCATTTTATTTTCCTTTCTTAGTCCATGTTAGAGGGTTACATCTCCAAGCCATCCTATCAACTTTTGAGCATAATAGTGATATGGGTGCAGTTTGGGCTTTTTGACCTCATAGGTCCCCAAGAGTTGTCGACTCACTCATTGAGAATCACCAAAAACTTACAACTGCAATTGCTTCATGTCAATGGCCATTTTGAGCCCAAGTATTAGTGCTTGATATTTCGCAACATTATTGGAACAATGTTGTTTCAATGTGAAGGAGAATGGTAGGACTTCTCCTTGTGAAGTGACAAACACTACACCTGCACCACCTCCTTCATGATGCGTGGCCCCATCAAAGTACATTTTCCAAGGGGGATGGATTTCGATGGTTATTGCATCTTCGTCAGGAAGTTCATTAGTCAATTCCTAATTATCTGGTATAGGATGATCCACCAAGAAGTCTACTAACGCTTGTCCTTTTACAGCCTTTTGAGAGATGTATACAATCTCAAATTGTTGGAACTGAAGGTACCATCTTGGTAGTCGATCATTAAGGACTGGTTTCAACATAACAAATTTGATGGGATTTGCTGTAGAAACAAGGCAGACAATATGAGCTTGAAAGTAGTGCTTTATTTTTTTAATCGAAAAGACCAGCGCCAAACACAACTTCTCGATTGGCGAATAATTTAGCTCATTTGGTGTCATCATTCTACTTAAGTAATAAAGGGCATTTTCTTTGCCTTCAGTATTTTCTTGAGCTAGTAAGGCTCCCACGGACCTTTCTTGTGCTGCAATGTAAAGTATCAGTAGCTTTCCAGGTATAGGGGCTGCTAAGACTGGAGGTTTCGCCAGATACACTTTTATACTTTCAAAGGTTTTGCTACATGTTTGATCTTACTTGAAAGGTACACCTTTCTTCATCAGATAACTGAATGGTTGACATCTTTCAGTTAGATTTGAGATGAACCTCCTCAAGTAGGCTAATTTCCCTTGGAGACTTTTCAACTCATGAATGTTTTGAGGTTCGACAATCTTTAAAATTGCATCAACTTTAGCTTGATCAATCTCAATTCCTTGATGCCGCACAATGAAGCCAAGAAACATTCTAGAAGCAACCCCAAAGGCACATTATAATGGATTCATCCTCAGTTGATATCTTTAAAGCAACTCAAACACTATTCTCAAGTCTTTTAAATGGTTGTACATTCTCTTCGACTTCACCACCAAGTCATCCACATAACACTCAACATTTTTATGGAGTAAATCATCAAATATATTTTGCATATCCCTTTGATATGTGGCACTAGCATTCTTCAAACCAAAGGGCATCACCTTGTAACAATAAATGCCTTTAAGTGTATGAAACACTGTGAGTTCTTCATCCTTTGGTGACATGTGAATTTGGTTATAGCCAAAAGAACCATCCATGAATGACATTGCCTCATAACCAGTTGTAGCATCAATCATTAGCTCTGGAATAGGCAGAGGGAATTCATCTTTAAGGCATGCATTGTTAAGATCTCTGAAGTCAACACAAACTCAAATTTGGCCATTCTTCTTCCTCATAGAGACAATGTTTGAAATCCATGTGGGGTATTTAACTTCTCGAATGAAGCCTACCTTAATGAGTTTGTTAACTTCTTTCTCGATCAATAGAACCAAGTCTAGCCTGAAACGTCTTTGAGCCTGCGTGACAGGATGAGCGCCGTGCTTGACTGCTAATTGATGGACTACTATCTTGGGATTCAAACTAGGCATTTCATTATAATTCCAAGCGAAGACATCCCTATATTCTTTGAGTATGTTCATATAAGCCATTTCTTCATCGGCTTCTAGGAAAGCACTCAAGTAAGTTGGCCTCAGTTCTTCATTCGTGCCAAGGTTAACATCCTTTAAGGGATCAATCATGGTCTTCACTCCTTCTTCAAATTCTGGTGGAGCTTCTCCAGCATCCTTCTCTTCCTGTGGATCATTGTCATTGATTGATATATGATTACACCAAACAATACTTCCCAACTCTTTATCAATTTATAGTTGGCATAAGGCATCATTCTCAATCTGAGTTGTAATATGACATGAGGACCCTACACTTTCTTCATCTTCCTTGCACTCTTTGGTGTAAACAATAGTGTGAGCCTTCACTTTTAGTACCTCTTTACATGAAACTATGAGTTCCATTCGTCGCTTCATCCTGGAAAGAACTATGCTTTCGAAATCCTTTTGGATCATAGGTGAAGGAAGCATCATTATTCTTAGGTAACTTCTCCAATACTTGTTATACTTCTTCTTCAATAGGCCTAACCTCTCGAACATAGAAGTTCTTGCAGCAGGTTTACCAAGTTGGTCAAAGACAGAAGGTCGTTTATTAGAAAAAACACACTAATCTTCTATAGTGATATAGTTATTTCTCGCCCTTCTTATGGAGATATGCACTGTTGGTGGTTGGTTATAGCCTAAACCTTCACATGCTTGCCTGGTTGTGCCCTCTGATGGGAGTTTCCCTAGCCTAGATGGCTCATCAGGGTTGTACCTAGCCTTGGCAAGTAACTTGTAAGCATTTGGATCAAAGCCTTATATACGTTTTGTAGGGACTGATGTACCTTATGGTGGATTTTGAGCCATAAATTTTCCCAACAACTTTAAAGACAAGTTTAATGCATCGATCCATTTTATAGGAAGGGTCAACCCCCTTAGCATATTCCCTCGAACATCAGATAACTGACCCTCCTCTTTCTTCATCTTTGGGACATAACAGAGTGTAGGTGCTGGCATTTTTAAGGGTATGGTCTTCCCCTTATTAGGACAAGTACTAGGCTCCCCAATGTCGGCTTTGGCCCTTTCAATGACCGCATTGGTTGCTTCACCTTTGAGTTTATCAGGCTTGGTTAGTTTGACACCCTCCAACTTTACCCCTTTCACTAACTCTTCAAATATAATTTTGCATTGGCAAAATGTGACTCAACCTCAGTGAAAGGATTATTGTCAGCAACTATCTTCCTTTTGATTCCATCTTAGAGGTACTTCAAACACTGATAGTAAGAAGATGAGACAATTTTGTTCTCATGCACCCAAGGCCGTCCAAGCAATATATTATATGAAGTCTTTGCATCAATCACATGCACAGATGCACTTGTTTGCAAATCGTCCATATGAATTTCTAGCTTAATCGAGCCTATAAACCTTTGCCCCTTGATTAAACCCGTGTATCAACAAACGACTTTTTCTAAGCTCTTCGGTTGTCATGCCAAGTTCTTTCAATGTGTGAATTGGTAGAATGTTGACCCTGACCCTTCGTCTATCAAAATGCTATTTATCTTCTTCTCTAGCACATAAGCCACCATATATAAAGGGTAATTGTGTAGAGTTTCACTAAATAGAAGATCATCGTCAATAAATGTGATCTTTGTGGAACATGCATGTACTTCTTGAAGAGGGGGTTCCATAGACCTTAGAAGATGACGGAGATGTTTTTGATGGAATTTTACACGCCACTTCATCTTTGTTAGCAAGAGATACCTTTGATGAATCTTCACTCATTGTTTCTCCCTTGTCAAACTGAAACATGATGCCTCAATATTATCTTAGGTGGCCTCCACATAGAACCAACTTGGTAAGAATTCCCCAGAAGTTACAGGACGTCGCATGTGGTAATGCCTTTCAACTTTTGGACCCTTTGGAAGCTTGATGGATTTCTGCTTCTTTAATCTCTTCACTACCCTTTGTCTGATTGGTTGTTGAAGTTATCCTTTATGTGGACTCATCTTGTTGCATCATCGCCTAGTCATGAGAATCCAACCTTCATCATCATCTGTATTGTTTTGGGATTTCACTTGCTCTATTGACCCTTCTTCTTCGAGTGGACATATTTGGACTGGGTCAAGCGACCCAAATACGATAGAGATTTGATTAGAGCTTACCTTTCCATCATCAAGGACAATCTTATTTTCTTTAACCAATTGCATAACCTTGTCCTTAAAGACAAAACACTTTTCAAGAGGGTGGCTTACAAGTCTATGATACTTGCAATAATTCAGGTCATTAGTCTTCCTAGCTTCATCGGGTCGTTTCATCTCTGGCAACTCAACGAGCTTTAGCTAAACCAACTCCTCGAAAATTCCAAGAATGTCAGAATCTAGAAAAGGGTATTCCTTTTTCTACATCTCTCTGAAGGTTAGCTTTCAGTTTGGACACTCTTGAAAAGTCGTCTTTACACTCTGTTAACGAGCTTTAGCTCAACCAACTCCTCAAAAATTCCAGGAATATCAAAATCTAGAAAAGAGTATTCCTTTTCCTGCATGTCTCTCAAGGTTAGCTTTTGGTTTGGATGCTTTTGAAAAGTCGTCTTTACACTTTGCTTCCTACTTTCCTTCATAGTAAACTTCACAGGTGAGATATTGACATTCATGGACTCTTTGTTGTCATTCCTGGGCATAAATTTGCCCTATTTCTTGGGTTCTTATTTGTCCTTCCCTTTGCGAGAATCGTGAACAACCATCTTATCTTTTCCAGCAGAAGACATATTTAACTCCATATCATGAGCATGCATTGCTAGATATTCAAAAGACTTAGGTTTGATCCCTTGTAGGATGTACATAAGCCCCCAATGCATCCCTTAGATACACATTTCTATAGCAGAGGTTTCACTAAGTCTATTTTTACAATTAAGGCTCACGTTTCTCCATCGATTTATGAAGTCGATGACAGGTTCATCCTTTCTTTGGCGAGTATTTGTGAGTTCTACCATTCTGACTGTGCGCCTAGTGCTATAGAAGCGATTAGGAAACTCATGTTCCAGTTGCTCCCAACTGTCAATGGAATGAGGCTCAAGGTCTGTGTACCAGTCAAAGGCATTTCCTTTCAATGAACGGATGAACTGTTTGATGATATGGTCTTCATAGGTTCCAACGTTATTACATGTCTCCACAAAGTGTGCAACATGCTGCTTTGGATTTCCTTTGCCTTCGAATTACTGAAATTTGGGGGGTTGATAATCGACAGGCATTCTGAGGCTATCAATCCTCGCAATGTAAGGCTTAGTATAGATATTGGAAGACCTTGTGGAGATTTCATACTTGTCTATAGTGGTCCCCTCGATGAACTCCTTCAATTGATCAAGTGGGATCATTCATTCGGTAGAAACAGGCAGCTCTTTGATAGCTGGTGCTTGCTTCACAGGATTCTCAGCCTCTTAAATCTCAATACCCTTTCCTGGTACATGGCTAGATTCTCCATCTAATAAACCTTCCACTTTATCCATCAACTTATCGATACGAGAGTCTTGGTGTTGCACATGCCTAGTCAATCCTTCCATCATTTTCACTAGGTTCGCAAGTTGTTCCTCCGTGGATGAAGCATTAGTTGTCATCGCTTGCATGACCATTAGAGGAACAAAAGAGTAGCATGGATTATAATGGAAGTTGATCTTCAGGGGTCTCACATTACACGACGCACATGGAGAAGACTCGTTGGATGAGTTATGGCTCTTCTTTGTAGTAGACTTCTTGGAACCAGAGACCTCATCTGCTTAATATTTCTAGCAACACTACTTCCTTTTTCGGAAGCATTTAAAGAGGGCCTGTCTACCTTTGGGGTTGAAGAACCAAAATTAGAAGTTGGCGCAGATGACACACAGTATTTGTTGTCCTAATATAGTAGCTTTGCTTCTTCTAACAACTCCGACACTTCCAAAAGTAACCCCAAGGAGTCCTTCCACTTCAGCAGAGAACTTGGAATCAATAGCCGTAGAGGAAGTTGATTGGGAAATCTTCTTAGAAGCTATTTCAGTATTCTTTGGTGCTTGAAAAGTTGAGATGAGAGGTAGAGACTGTCCAAATTCAAGGGCTCTAGAGCTTGTTCTTAAATTTGAAGTCTGTTCTTGAATCTTATCTTGAACTTTGATCTTGAATCTTGATTTTGATCTTGAATCTTGAGTTGAAGAGTTTTTAAGCTTGTTCTTGAACTTGAAGGCTTGAATGTTTGAACTCTTGAATTTGTAGAGAAATTGTGGAATTTGATCCACGAGCTCTCTCTAGCTTTTTGTTAGAATTCTTGATGTGAATTCTTGATTATGAAGACCCCTATATATAGTTGTAGAATAGAGGAGTCATGATAGGATCAGACTTTCTCCTGGCCAATCAAATTTAAGTGACAGCATATTAGGCTTTAATGAAATAGGCTTGTCATCTTGACACATGACATGATCCTATTGACTTCTTTGTTTGACTTGGCGTGCCACGTCATTTGACACATTGCATCAAGTGGGTCTCTTGGATGAAGGGATATGGGGCCCAATGAAGTGGATCATCTTTTATAGCCCAAATAAATAAATTTGGGCTTTCAATTAAATCTATATTTTATTGGACTTAATTAATAAACCCAATTATATTAATCTATAATATTCATTTTGGACTAATACATTTTGAATTTAATATAATTTGAATCATATTATAAAATTTATATTTAATAAATTTTATATGATTACAGTCGTCTATCAAAATTATTAGATGAAAAATATATGGTCCATGACCATAAATTAATTGAGGGGAATTTGATCATAATGTATTGGATTGATGTATATCTTTATCTATAATTTGTCATATTTCAAACCATGAAACTTTGTTCTCAGAAGAAATGATTGACCATTTATTTAAGGCATTTAGTGTCAATCAGCTTGAATTTTTATCAATATTATCAAGATGAATTGTCTTGATTGCGTATTCTGAAAATTGTGCTCTTAATTCAATTATCTTGCACAAACAATTTTACGATTGTCAAACTTCAAGTTAACAATAAACGCACATGTGATCATCTTATAGATGCATCTATTTCACATATCACTTGATGGTGAACGGGCCCATATTCACCTTTCATACTTTCAAAATTTAGGTAATTTAGTCCCAACATTAGTTGATCCAATCAACTTATCATGAGAACAAGCA